>CAXASF010000907.1:0-222785 GCA_963971475.1 Chrysops caecutiens | reverse complement strand
TAAAATTACAGTGACAATCTGCAAAGCGTCACTAATAACAGCGAAAACCACTAAAATAACAGTCACAATCTGCAAAGCCTCACTAATAACAGCGAAAACCACTAAAATAACAGTCACAATCTGCAAAGCCTCACTAATAACAGCGAAAACCACTGAAATAACTGTGGCAATATGCACAACCTCACTAATAACAGCGAAAACCACTGAAATAACTGTGGCAATCTGCACAACCTCACTAATAACAGCGAAAACCACAAAAATAACAGTCACAATCTGCAAAGCCTCACTAATAACAGCGAAAACCACTGAAATAACAGCCACAATCTGCAAAGCCTCACTAATAACAGCGAAAACCACTAAAATAACAGTCACAATCTGCAAAGCCTCACTAATAACAGCGAAAACCACTAAAATAACAGTCACAATCTGCAAAGCCTCACTAATAACAGCGTAAACCACTGAAATAACTGTGGCAATCTGCACAACCTCACTAATAACAGCGAAAACCACTGAAATAACTGTGACAATCTGCACAACCTCACTAATAACAGCGGAAACCACTAAAATTACAGTGACAATCTGCAAAGCCTCACTAATAACCGCGAAAACCACTAAAATAACAGTCACAATCTGCAAAGCCTCACTAATAACAGCGAAAACCACTGAAATAACTGTGGCAATCTGCACAACCTCACTAATAACAGCGAAAACCACTATAATTACAGTGACAATCTGCACAACCTCACTAATAACAGCGAAAACCACTAAAATAACAGTCACAATCTGCAAAGCCTCACTAATAACAGCGAAAACCACTGAAATAACTGTTGCAATCTGCACAACCTCACTAATAACAGCGAAAACCACTATAATTACAGTGACAATCTGCAAAGCCTCACTAATAACAGCGAAAACCACTAAAATAACAGTCACAATCTGCAAAGCCTCACTAATAACAGCGAAAACCACTAAAATAACTGTGACAATCTGCACAACCTCACTAATAACAGCGAAAACCACTGAAATAACTGTGGCAATCTGCACAACCTCACTAATAACAGCGAAAACCACTAAAATTACAGTGACAATCTGCACAACCTCACTAATAACAGCGAAAACCACTAAAATAACTGTGGCAATCTGCACAACCTCACTAATAACAGCGAAAATCACTATAATTACAGTGACAATCTGCACAACCTCACTAATAACAGCGAAAACCACTAAAATAGCAGTCACAATCTGCAAAGCCTCACTAATAACAGCGAAAACCACTGAAATAACTGTGGCAATCTGCACAACCTCACTAATAACAGCGAAAACCACTATAATTACAGTGACAATCTGCACAACCTCACTAATAACAGCGAAAACCACTAAAATAACAGTCACAATCTGCGAAGCCTCACTAATAACAGCGAAAACCACTGAAATAACTGTGGCAATCTGCACAACCTCACTAATAACAGCGAAAACCACTAAAATTACAGTGACAATCTGCAAAGCCTCACTAATAACAGCGAAAACCACTAAAATAACAGTCACAATCTGCAAAGCCTCACTAATAACAGCGAAAACCACTGAAATAACTGTGGCAATCTGCACAACCTCACTAATAACAGCGAAAACCACTGAAATAACTGTGGCAATCTGCACAACCTCACTAATAACAGCGAAAACCACTAAAATTACAGTGACAATCTGCAAAGCCTCACTAATAACAGCGAAAACCACTAAAATAACATTCACAATCTGCAAAGCCTCACTAATAACAGCGAAAACCACTGAAATAACTGTGGCAATCTGCACAACCTCACTAATAACAGCGAAAACCACTATAATTACAGTGACAATCTGCACAACCTCACTTATAACAGCGAAAACCACTAAAATAACAGTCACAATCTGCAAAGCCTCACTAATAACAGCGAAAACCACTATAATTACAGTGACAATCTGCAAAGCCTCACTAATAACAGCGAAAACCACTAAAATAACAGTAACAATCTGCAAAGCCTCACTAATAACAGCGAAAACCACTAAAATAACAGTCACAATCTGCAAAGCCTCACTAATAACAGCGAAAACCACTGAAATAACTGTGGCAATATGCACAACCTCACTAATAACAGCGAAAACCACTGAAATAACTGTGGCAATCTGCACAACCTCACTAATAACAGCGAAAACCACAAAAATAACAGTCACAGTCTGCAAAGCCTCACTAATAACAGCGAAAACCACTGAAATAACAGTCACAATCTGCAAAGCCTCACTAATAACAGCGAAAACCACTAAAATAACAGTCACAATCTGCAAAGCCTCACTAATAACAGCGAAAACCACTAAAATAACAGTCACAATCTGCAAAGCCTCACTAATAACAGCGTAAACCACTGAAATAACTGTGGCAATCTGCACAACCTCACTAATAACAGCGAAAACCACTGAAATAACTGTGGCAATCTACACAACCTCACTAATAACAGCGAAAACCACTAAAATTACAGTGACAATCTGCAAAGCCTCACTAATAACCGCGAAAACCACTAAAATAACAGTCACAATCTGCAAAGCCTCACTAATAACAGCGAAAACCACTGAAATAACTGTGGCAATCTGCACAACCTCACTAATAACAGCGAAAACCACTATAATTACAGTGACAATCTGCACAACCTCACTAATAACAGCGAAAACCACTAAAATAACAGTCACAATCTGCAAAGCCTCACTAATAACAGCGAAAACCACTGAAATAACTGTTGCAATCTGCACAACCTCACTAATAACAGCGAAAACCACTATAATTACAGTGACAATCTGCAAAGCCTCACTAATAACAGCGAAAACCACTAAAATAACAGTCACAATCTGCAAAGCCTCACTAATAACAGCGAAAACCACTAAAATAACTGTGACAATCTGCACAACCTCACTAATAACGGCGAAAACCACTGAAATAACTGTGGCAATCTGCACAACCTCACTAATAACAGCGAAAACCACTAAAATTACAGTGACAATCTGCACAACCTCACTAATAACAGCGAAAACCACTAAAATAACTGTGGCAATCTGCACAACCTCACTAATAACAGCGAAAATCACTATAATTACAGTGACAATCTGCACAACCTCACTAATAACAGCGAAAACCACTAAAATAGCAGTCACAATCTGCAAAGCCTCACTAATAACAGCGAAAACCACTGAAATAACTGTGGCAATCTGCACAACCTCACTAATAACAGCGAAAACCGCTATAATTACAGTGACAATCTGCACAACCTCACTAATAACAGCGAAAACCACTAAAATAACAGTCACAATCTGCGAAGCCTCACTAATAACAGCGAAAACCACTGAAATAACTGTGGCAATCTGCACAACCTCACTAATAACAGCGAAAACCACTAAAATTACAGTGACAATCTGCAAAGCCTCACTAATAACAGCGAAAACCACTAAAATAACAGTCACAATCTGCAAAGCCTCACTAATAACAGCGAAAACCACTGAAATAACTGTGGCAATCTGCACAACCTCACTAATAACAGCGAAAACCACTGAAATAACTGTGGCAATCTGCACAACCTCACTAATAACAGCGAAAACCACTAAAATTACAGTGACAATCTGCAAAGCCTCACTAATAACAGCGAAAACCACTAAAATAACATTCACAATCTGCAAAGCCTCACTAATAACAGCGAAAACCACTGAAATAACTGTGGCAATCTGCACAACCTCACTAATAACAGCGAAAACCACTATAATTACAGTGACAATCTGCACAACCTCACTTATAACAGCGAAAACCACTAAAATAACAGTCACAATCTGCAAAGCCTCACTAATAACAGCGAAAACCACTATAATTACAGTGACAATCTGCAAAGCCTCACTAATAACAGCGAAAACCACTAAAATAACAGTAACAATCTGCAAAGCCTCACTAATAACAGCGAAAACCACTAAAATAACTGTGACAATCTGCACAACCTCACTAATAACAGCGAAAACCACTGAAATAACTGTGGCAATCTGCACAACCTCACTAATAACAGCGAAAACCACTAAAATTACAGTGACAATCTGCACAACCTCACTAATAACGGCGAAAACCACTAAAATAACTGTGGCAATCTGCACAACCTCACTAATAACAGCGAAAACCACTATAATTACAGTGACAATCTGCACAACCTCACTAATAACAGCGAAAACCACTAAAATAACAGTCACAATCTGCAAAGCCCCACTAATAACAGCGAAAACCACTGAAATAACTGTGGCAATCTGCACAACCTCACTAATAACAACGAAAACCACTATAATTACAGTGACAATCTGCACAACCTCACTAATAACAGCGAAAACCACTAAAATAACAGTCACAATCTGCAAAGCCTCACTAATAACAGCGAAAACCACTGAAATTACAGTGACAATCTGCAAAGCCTCACTAATAACAGCGAAAACCACTAAAATAACAGTCACAATCTGCAAAGCCTCACTAATAACAGCGAAAACCACTGAAATAACTGTGGCAATCTGCACAACCTCACTAATAACAGCGAAAACCACTGAAATAACTGTGGCAATCTGCACAACCTCACTAATAACAGAGAAAACCACTAAAATTACAGTGACAATCTGCAAAGCCTCACTAATAACAGCGAAAACCACTAAAATAACAGTCACAATCTGCAAAGCCTCACTAATAACAGCGAAAACCACTGAAATAACTGTGGCAATCTGCACAACCTCACTAATAACAGCGAAAACCACTATAATTACAGTGACAATCTTCACAACCTCACTAATAACAGCGAAAACCACTAAAATAACAGTCACAATCTGCAAAGCCTCACTAATAACAGCGAAAACCACTGAAATAACTGTGGCAATCTGCACAACTTCACTAATAACAGCGAAAACCACTATAATTACAGTGACAATCTGCAAAGCCTCACTAACAACAGCGAAAACCACTAAAATTACAGTGACAATCTGCACAACCTCACTAATAACAGCAAAAACCACTAAAATAACTGTGGCAATCTGCACAACCTCACTAATAACAGCGAAAACCACTATAATTACAGTGACAATCTGCATAACCTCACTAATAACAGCGAAAACCACTAAAATAACAGTCACAATCTGCAAAGCCTCACTAATAACAGCGAAAACCACTGAAATAACTGTGGCAATCTGCACAACCTCACTAATAACAGCGAAAACCACTATAATTACAGTGACAATCTGCACAACCTCACTAATAACAGCGAAAACCACTAAAATAACAGTCACAATCTGCAAAGCCTCACTAATAACAGCGAAAACCACTGAAATAACTGTGGCAATCTGCACAACCTCACTAATAACAGCGAAAACCACTAAAATTACAGTGACAATCTGCAAAGCCTCACTAATAACAGCGAAAACCACTAAAATAACAGTCACAATCTGCAAAGCCTCACTAATAACAGCGAAAACCACTGAAATAACTGTGGCAATCTGCACAACCTCACTAATAACAGCGAAAACCACTATAATTACAGTGACAATCTGCACAACCTCACTAATAACAGCGAAAACCACTAAAATAACAGTCACAATCTGCAAAGCCTCACTAATAACAGCGAAAACCACTGAAATAACTGTGGCAATCTGCACAACCTCACTAATAACAGCGAAAACCACTATAATTACAGTGACAATCTGCACAACCTCACTAATAACAGCGAAAACCACTAAAATAACAGTCACAATCTGCAAAGCCTCACTAATAACAGCGAAAACCACTGAAATAACTGTGGCAATCTGCACAACCTCACTAGTAACAGCGAAAACCACTAAAATTACAGTGACAATCTGCAAAGCCTCACTAATAACAGCGAAAACCACTAAAATAACAGTCACAATCTGCAAAGCCTCACTAATAACAGCGAAAACCACTGAAATAACTGTGGCAATCTGCACAACCTCACTAATAACAGCGAAAACCACTAAAATTACAGCGACAATCTGCAAAGCCTCACTAATAACAGCGAAAACCACTAAAATAACAGTCACAATCTGCAAAGCCTCACTAATAACAGCGAAAACCACTGAAATAACTGTGGCAATCTGCACAACCTCACTAATAACAGCGAAAACCACTGAAATAACTGTGGCAATCTGCACAACCTCACTAATAACAGAGAAAACCACTAAAATTACAGTGACAATCTGCAAAGCCTCACTAATAACAGCGAAAACCACTAAAATAACAGTCACAATCTGTAAAGCCTCACTAATAACAGCGAAAACCACTGAAATAACTGTGGCAATCTGCACAACCTCACTAATAACAGCGAAAACCACTATAATTACAGTGACAATCTTCACAACCTCACTAATAACGGCGAAAACCACTAAAATAACAGTCACAATCTGCAAAGCCTCACTAATAACAGCGAAAACCACTGAAATAACTGTGGCAATCTGCACAACCTCACTAATAACAGCGAAAACCACTATAATTACAGTGACAATCTGCAAAGCCTCACTAACAACAGCGAAAACCACTAAAATTACAGTGACAATCTGCACAACCTCACTAATAACAGCAAAAACCACTAAAATAACTGTGGCAATCTGCACAACCTCACCAATAACAGCGAAAACCACTATAATTACAGTGACAATCTGCACAACCTCACTAATAACAGCGAAAACCACTAAAATAACAGTCACAATCTGCAAAGCCTCACTAATAACAGCGAAAACCACTGAAATAACTGTGGCAATCTGCACAACCTCACTAATAACAGCGAAAACCACTATAATTACAGTGACAATCTGCACAACCTCACTAATAACAGCGAAAACCACTAAAATAACAGTCACAATCTGCAAAGCCTCACTAATAACAGCGAAAACCACTGAAATAACTGTGGCAATCTGCACAACCTCACTAATAACAGCGAAAACCACTAAAATTACAGTGACAATCTGCAAAGCCTCACTAATAACAGCGAAAACCACTAAAATAACAGTCACAATCTGCAAAGCCTCACTAATAACAGCGAAAACCACTGAAATAACTGTGGCAATCTGCACAACCTCACTAATAACAGCGAAAACCACTATAATTACAGTGACAATCTGCACAACCTCACTAATAACAGCGAAAACCACTAAAATAACAGTCACAATCTGCAAAGCCTCGCTAATAACAGCGAAAACCACTGAAATAACTGTGGCAATCTGCACAACCTCACTAATAACAGCGAAAACCACTGAAATAACTGTGGCAATCTGCACAACCTCACTAATAACAGCGAAAACCACTAAAATTACAGTGACAATCTGCAAAGCCTCACTAATAACAGCGAAAACCACTATAATTACAGTGACAATCTGCACAACCTCACTAATAACAGCGAAAACCACTAAAATAACAGTCACAATCTGCAAAGCCTCACTAATAACAGCGAAAACCACTGAAATAACTGTGGCAATCTGCACAACCACACTAATAACAGCGAAAACCACTGAAAAAACTGTGGCAATCTGCACAACCTCACTAATTACAGCGAAAACCACTATAATTACAGTGACAATCTGCACAACCTCACTAATAACAGCGAAAACCACTAAAATAACAGTCACAATTTGCAAAGCCTCCCTAATAACAGCGAAAACCACTAAAATAACTGTGACAATCTGCACAACCTCACTAATAACAGCGAAAACCACTGAAATAACTGTGGCAATCTGCACAACCTCACTAATAACAGCGAAAACCACTAAAATTACAGTGACAATCTGCACAACCTCCCTAATAACAGCGAAAACCACTGAAATAACTGTGGCAATCTGCACAACCTCACTAATAACAGCGAAAACCACTAAAATTACAGTGACAATCTGCAAAGCCTCACTAATAACAGCGAAAACCACTAAAATAACAGTCACAATATGCAAAGCCTCACTAATAACAGCGAAAACCACTGAAATAACTGTGGCAATCTGCACAACCTCACTAATAACAGCGAAAACCACTGAAATAACTGTGGCAATCTGCACAACCTCACTAATAACAGCGAAAACCACTATAATTACAGTGACAATCTGCACAACCTCACTAATAACAGCGAAAACCACTCAAATAACAGTCACAATCTGCAAAGCCTCACTAATAACAGCGAAAACCACTGAAATAACTGTGGCAATCTGCACAACCTCACTAATAACAGCGAAAACCACTAAAATTACAGTGACAATCTGCAAAGCCTCACTAATAACAGCGAAAACCACTAAAATAACAGTCACAATCTGCAAAGCCTCACTAATAACAGCGAAAACCACCGAAATAACTGTGGATATCTGCACAACCTCACTAATAACAGCGAAAACCACTGAAATAACTGTGGCAATCTGCACAACCTCACTAATAACAGCGAAAACCACTATAATTACAGTGACAATCTGCACAACCTCACTAATAACAGCGAAAACCACTCAAATAACAGTCACTATCTGCAAAGCCTCACTAATAACAGCGAAAACCACTGAAATAACTGTGGCAATCTGCACAACCTCACTAATAACAGCGAAAACCACTAAAATTACAGTGACAATCTGCAAAGCCTCACTAATAACAGCGAAAACCACTAAAATAACAGTCACAATCTGCAAAGCCTCACTAATAACAGCGAAAACCACTGAAATAACTGTGGATATCTGCACAACCTCACTAATAACAGCGAAAACCACTGAAATAACTGTGGCAATCTGCACAACCTCACTAATAACAGCGAAAACCACTAAAATTACAGTGACAATCTGCAAAGCCTCACTAATAACAGCGAAAACCACTGAAATAACTGTGGCAATCTGCACAACCAAACTAATAACAGCGAAAACCACTATAATTACAGTGACAATCTGCACAACCTCACTAATACATGCGAAAACCACTAAAATAACAGTCACAATCTGCAAAGCCTCACTAATAACAGCGAAAACCACTGAAATAACTGTGGCAATCTGCATAACCTCACTAATAACAGTGAAAACCACTGAAATAACTGTGGCAATCTGCACAACCTCACTAATAACAGCGAAAACCACTAAAATTACAGTGACAATCTGCAAAGCCTCACTAATAACAGCGAAAACCACTATAATTACAGTGACAATCTGCACAACCTCACTAATAACAGCGAAAATCACTAAAATAACAGTCACAATCTGCAAAGCCTCACTAATAACAGCGAAAACCACTGAAATAACTGTGGCAATCTGCACAACCTCACTAATAACAGCGAAAACCACTGAAATAACTGTGGCAATCTGCACAACCTCACTAATAACAGCGAAAACCACTATAATTACAGTGACAATCTGCACAACCTCACTAATAACAGCGAAAACCACTAAAATAACAGTCACAATCTGCAAAGCCTCACTAATAACAGCGAAAACCACTAAAATAACTGTGACAATCTGCACAGCCTCACTAATAACAGCGAAAACCACCGAAATAACTGTGGCAATCTGCACAACCTCACTAATAACAGCGAAAACCACTAAAATTACAGTGAAAATCTGCAAAGCCTCACTAATAACAGCGAAAACCACTAAAATAACAGTCACAATCTGCAAAGCCTCACTAATAACAGCGAAAACCACTGAAATAACTGTGGCAATCTGCACAACCTCACTAATAACAGCGAAAACCACTGAAATAACTGTGGCAATCTGCACAACCTCACTAATAACAGCGAAAACCACTATAATTACAGTGACAATCTGCACAACCTCACTGATAACAGCGAAAACCATTCAAATAACAGTCACAATCTGCAAAGCCTCACTAATAACAGCGATGTAGTAAATAAATCGATCAGAATTTACGAAAAATTTTAATCAACAATCAAATCAATCTCGATTCAGGATCCAATTGGAATCCCATCTAAGGATTCCAATCGGATCGCACTCTCACGCACACAACCCTCTGCCTCTTTTCCCTTACCTTTTTCCCGTTTTCGTTTTGTTTCCTATTACGATCACCCTCGTCATTGACACCATGACGGGCGAACAAATTTGCGACCCCTTTCCTTGAACCCTTGTTGAGAACAGGTCAATAACTTCCAGGGACCATTCATGACCCTCTCGAGGATCATTATTTATGACTTTCTCGAAAGTCATTATTGTGCAACGGCGCCGACAAGTGAAAATTCAAGGAAATTTGTCCCTAAAATTCCATGTCCATCAAGTGGACAGATTATAAGTGAAAGTGCCGTTTCGACATTGACTAAATTTCGCTCGAGGTGTCAAATTGCAAGCGCGACCTCCGTGAAGGGACGCGCGAGATCGCATCGGGACGCTGACCACGCTCTAGTTAAAAAAGCAAGCCGATTGGGTCCCCTAAAGGGCCGTCGGTAAGGCAGGTCTCCGATGCGAATCTAAAAGGAGGCAATGAGAATCAAAGAGGGCAGTTGTTACGTGGACGGCAGAAGCGATCGGTCGATCCCGGCTTGCGATCTCTTGGGAAAAGTTATAAAGTATTTGTATTGTTATAGAACATAATTAAGTATAATGAATCGCCTAAATATTTTTGCTAAGAATCGTGAATTGTTAAGATTCTTATAAATATTGTGAATTTTTCCAAGGAATTTGTAAACAATCGTGTATTGTTATAGAACATAATTAAGTATAATGAATTGCCTAACAATTCTAGTTAAAAATTCTTGTTAAGTATTGTGAACTGTTACAGACTCTAATAGGTATTGCAAATTGCCTACAGATCCTAATAGAAAATTGCGAATCGTCTAAATATTTTTGCTAAGAATCGTGAATTGTTAAGATCTATATATAAATAGGCGACACGATTTTTTGTTATCCCTTTTACAGGAAACCAGGTGGACTTACCAGGATAAAAATTATACCATTCGAAAGATTAGTTTTTCCTCTACCTGCAGCAATTATTATTTTTTTTTTAATTTAATTAGAAATTAGTTTAATTAAGCTTTGAAATTTTAAAATGCAATGGGAGTGTATGTGTGAATTGGGCACACGTATAGTGTACATGATGCTGTTGGAAAGAATGTATGCGTGTGATTGTTTTTCTCTTTGCCTGGAAATATGCAACGATATGTAATTTTTTGGTTTGTGTCCCCGATAAATGGCAAGTACTAAATTAGTCGAAAATCAAATCAAATGGATCAATCTTCTATTGGGGACACAAACCAAAGGAATTAACATAAAATTGCATTCCTCTACGAAAAAATCAAAATAGAGAACATACTTATTTAACATTATCATTTGCATAGATCATACGTTCGACTGAATAACCAACCATTTATGCCAAATACGTGCATTCTTTTCACTCAAATCTAATATCTATGTCAATGATAATGTGAGCGGCAAATGGAGCCATATCACAGACAATATTCACATGTTCATTCTTTTGTTTTTTGCCTGGAAGAAGGCAACCGTTGGCTAATAAAATTGCATTCTTCCAGACAAAAGCCAAAACAATGAACATATGGCCACAGACAATAATATAGATGCATTACCACAGACAAATTCAAAGCCATCGTTTACTTATACCATTGTTTTTTGCTAATTTGATAAAAATATATGCAAATTTTACTTTAAAAAATATGGAAAATCACAATTTTACAGTTATTTCTAGAAAACGCGAGGCTAGCTTTCCCGAATGTTTATGGAAAGCTAGGGAAAGTTTGAATTTTATCATATTTCCCAACTTTTGTATTTTTTGAACTTTTGTATAGACATTTAAAAACATAATTTAGAGAAATAGGATATATGGCCAAAAGTTGGGAAATAAAAAAATAATGGGGGTTGGACACACCCCCTAGAATGCTTGATTTAGCCGCTACGAGCAAAAACTGTTAAAATTTTAAAATCTGAAATTATATCATATTTCTAAACTTTTGTCTGCACACCTTTAAAACTGCAATTTAGAAAAAAAAGAAAAGGTAGGAAATGAAAGTTGGTTCGTTTGTACGGAAATTCCAGATATATTTTATTTACAATATATGTAGATGTATTTCCCACAACTTCATAATTTAGTTAAAAACTATATGATCCACGGTCCATGTGGTTTATTGAATCGTATCTTCGTTTGTATGAGAGATGCTTAATGCAGCAAAAGCTTTTACAATACAATACTTTTACAATACAACTCAAGCCAATGTTAGATGCGTCGTGTAAATGGTATAACAGTTGACTTTCGTGGCCACTCTGTTGGCAACCGTTATACTGTTCCTTAAAATCCATATCTTTTAGTGAAATTTGATTGCTACTTATACGTGGAAGTTCTTGGCACAGTTAAGAGCCTAAATTATATGTACAAATATGTTTATAAGGGATACGACTGTGCCTCATTACAGCTTGGAAGTGTTTGAGGTGGAGTTGAGGGCAAAGTTTATATAGATGAAATTGATAGCTTTTTGTCCACTTTGTTGGATCTACGGAAGTTAGTTGGCGCATAAATGAGTATCCAATGCATTACCAGTCACGTAATAAATTGTAGTTCGACTGGAATGTTACTTGCCTCACCGGCAAAATGTAGTCTTTAGGGAAGGAAATGTTCAGCAATCTCTTAAAAATCACAGAAGAACAAAATTGACTGCATTTTTTAAAATCAATCCAATTAGTTCGTCCGAGTTTCTATATACAGAGACGCCGATGCATTATATTTAGGTGGATAAAGAAAAGAAATAGAAAAAACCTCAAAGACAAGGTAGTAGAGCTATTGCTAGATTATTTCATGTTGTATGTTGAGTTATTCCATTTGAGACTATTTTGCTTCATGTTCGAGGTCCCGTCAGGATTTGGGCACTGTTGGGAACATTATTTACTGCACATTTTCAGCACATGTACGACGTATTTGTGGTATGAACTTTCCTCTAAATGCTTTAGATTTGTAGAATGAATTCAAAATTTTCATGTGTGAAGAATTTTTAAGAAATTCTTCAGAAAATGATTCATATAACCGTGCTTTATTAGCTATTGAGGAAATTTTGTTCAGTACACGACTCCTTCGGTACTTCACCTAAACTTTTCGGAGGTAAGACTATTTTACTCCGTGGAGATTTTTGACGAATATTGCCAGCTATATCTCACGGTACACGTGTACCACTTATTGAGATTTGCTTAACTTCATGGTCCGAATTTTCAAAATTTCACAAAATAACTTTTACCCAAAACATGAGAGCTTCACCTCATGAGATTGAATTCTTTGAATTTCTTAAATCTCTTGGTAATTGAACTTTACCCACATTTCCAGACTACAGCCAAGATGGTATTGGATTTCCTTCCCATTTAGCTAGCAACTTCGTGATTGCAGATACTTATGACAATGTATCTGAAACCATAAAGTCTAACGATATTCTCAATTCGGTTATATTAGCACCCAAATATGAAAACTGCACTTTCATCGATGCAGCAATCTTTAACAGTCTGTCCGGAGAGGAACGAATATATTTGAGTTCCGATTACATCTTGAGTGATGATTATAGAGAGCAAAATAATTTTCCAGTCGAATTTTTAAACTCAGTTGATGTAAGTTGGCTCCCGATCCCACAAATTTATTTTAAAAACCTGTTTGAGATGAATAAAAAGAAAACAGAACCACAAAACGCGTGAATTTTAATGACCATATCGACGCTGCATTTCCTTTTTGGTGTGTTTTGTTAGGTGGTTAATGTTTGTTCAGGTGGTGAAATTTGTCCTCGGTGCAGGATTGGAATTTCGCACCTAGTTCACTCTCATGCGTCATTTTCTTTGTCCTCAATTCTTTCTTGGCACTCGAATGCCATATATAACCAGGACGAAATTGAACATAAACCAGTCTCAGGACATCTTTCGTGCGACCACAATTATTGAACAATTTACAATTCCAAGATCTATAATTTCAGGACATACGATTATTTCAAGGATATTAGCTACGTCACCTCAACACGAGCGGCCTTTTCAATCTTCCGGATTAAACTTCGTCAAAGGGATCCCTTCAACAAGACTTGTTCAAATTGAGGTAATTCATACAACCTAACTATGAGTCGGGCTGAGCTTCTAATTGACTCTTCGTCAATTGAGAGGCGGCTTGATCGTGACTCTCGTCTGAGTCGGGCTGAGCCTCTAGTTGACTGAATCGACTGAGAGGCAGCCTAGATCTTGACTCTCTTGTTCCATAGCGTTCTGGTAATAGGCTCCTAGCCTATTCCAGTTGAGCCTCACAGTGACTTCCTGTCATCTGTGAGCACCACAATTTGCACTCGCTTGTCAACCAATCAGTTTGGAAATCCAGCTCCCAGCTGATTTCACTGGAGCCTCACATTGACTGCCGGTCATTTGTGAGCACAATTCACTCAATCAATCGGCTTACAACCGATTCAATGGAGCCTTACATTGACGTCTTGTCAATGTAAGCAAATTACAATAATTGACTTCTTGTTCTAGCGTTCTGGATATCATCTATCAGATGAATCCAGGTGAGCCTTGCAGTAATCTACTGTAAGCAACTTTCCGGGCTACCAGACAACAATCTTCGGCAGCAGTTCACCTATTCAACCAATTTGATGCGGTCCAGAACATATGTTGAATAAAATATAATCTTGTAGAATTTTAACAAATTTGTCTTCTTTCTTATTCTAGAATCCTAACATTTTTTCTGGTCCTTCGAGCCGGATTCTGGATATTCAGGAAGACAAAAGGAGAATAACATCAAGATGAGGGTCAACCATATCCATAACCGGATAGATCAACAACGAATTTATCATGAATTCCTTACATCTGTGAAAACCCAGGTTCTAAGCATTGAAGAGGTCAACCTTTCTCGAGACGGTCTAACCACCTGGTTAGATGAAGTGAAAACGCAATGGCGACATTTTTTCAATAATAATGCAGCTATCAACATTGCCATGTTGAAAGTATCAAATTATGACGCAGAGGAGATTTGGAACCGGTCATACTTTATTAACAAAGTCTTTGAAAAGACTCAACAAAGTTACTTAGATGCTGTAATGGTAATCACATCTCTAATTGAAAAGCTTGCCGAACGTAGTGCAAGTAGAGCAGCTTCTTCAGCTAGGTCAGACAGTACAACGTCTGCAACAATGAGATGCGCTCAATTGCCGCGATTAGAGATCCCGAAATTCAACGGAACATTGTCGAAATGGCTGTCCTTTAAAGGAATGTTCACATCGTTCATCCTAAATGAAAGTTCTTTATCTCCTGCAATTAAACTCCAATATCTCCGGAATAGCCTTACTGGATCAGCTGCAGAAATCTTGGAAAACACAGAAATTGTCGACGAGAATTTTCAACCAGCCTGGGAAGCATTAGTATCACGCTTTGAAAATCCAAGATTGCTTGTTCACTCATCACTTTTAGTACTATTTTCAATAAAAAAGATGACAGGAGAATGCGGTGCGGAGCTAGAAAAGCTGTACAACATTGTTACCCAAGAAATCCGAACGCTGAAGATGCTTAAACAGCCAATTCAATATTGGGACTCAATTCTGGTTTTTGCTGTCGTCCAAATGTTAGATCCGGAATCCATCAAGGCGTGGGAACAAGACTTAGGGTCATCAAAGGAACCACCAGCATGGGCGCAACTAGAAAAGTTTATCGAGTCAAGGATCCAAACTTTGAAGGCGTTTGAACGCTCTCAGACAAGAAAACCAACCAATAACAGCGAAAACCAACATAATTACAGTGACAATCTGCACAACCTCACTAATAACAGCGAAAACCACTAAAATAACTGTGGCAATCTGCACAACCTCACTAATAACAGCGAAAACCACTATAATTACAGTGACAATCTGCACAACCTCACTAATAACAGCGAAAACCACTAAAATTACAGTGACAATCTGCACAACCTCACTAATAACAGCGAAAACAACTAAAATAACTGTGGCAATCTGCACAACCTCACTAATAACAGCGAAAACCACTAAAATAACTGTGGCAATCTGCACAACCTCACTAATAGCAGCGAAAACCACTAAAATAACAGTCACAATCTGCACAACCTCACTAATAACAGCGAAAACCACTAAAATTACAGTCACAATCTGCAAAGCCTCACTAATAACAGCGAAAACCACTAAAATAACTGTGGCAATCTGCACAGCCTCACTAATAACAGCGAAAACCACTCAAATTACAGTGACAATCTGCAAAGCCTCACTAATAACAGCGAAAACCACTGAAATAACAGTCACAATCTGCAAAGCCTCACTAATAACAGCGAAAACCACTATAATTACAGTGACAATCTGCACAACCTCACTAATAACAGCGAAAACCACTAAAATAACAGTGACAATCTGCACAACCTCACTAATAACAGCGAAAACCACTAAAATTACAGTGACAATCTGCAAAGCCTCACTAATAACAGCGAAAACCACTGAAATAACAGTCACAATCTGCAAAGCCTCACTAATAACAGCGAAAACCACTGAAATAACTGTGGCAATCTGCAAAGCCTCACTAATAACAGCGAAAACCACTAAAATAACTTTGACAATCTGCACAACCTCACTAATAACAGCGAAAACCACTAAAATTACAGTGACAATCTGCAAAGCCTCACTAATAACAGCGAAAACCACTAAAATTACAGTGACAATCTGCAAAGCCTCACTAATAACAGCGAAAACCTCTAAAATAACAGTCACAATCTGCAAAGCCTCACTAATAACAGCGAAAACCACTAAAATAACTGTGACAATCTGCACAACCTCACTAATAACAGCGAAAACCACTAAAATTACAGTGACAATCTGCAAAGCCTCACTAATAACAGCGAAAACCACTAAAATAACAGTCACAATCTACAAAGCCTCACTAATAACAGCGAAAACCACTGAAATAACTGTGGCAATCTGCACAACCTCACTAATAACAGCGAAAACCACTAAAATAACTGTGACAATCTGCACAACCTCACTAATAACAGCGAAAACCACTAAAATAACAGTCACAATCTGCAAAGCCTCACTAATAACAGCGAAAACCACTAAAATAACAGTCACAATCTGCAAAGCCTCACTAATAACAGCGAAAACCACTAAAATAACTGTGACAATCTGCAATGCCTCACTAATAACAGCGAAAACCACTAAAATAACAGTCACAATCTACAAAGCCTCACTAATAACAGCGAAAACCACTAAAATAACTGCGACAATCTGCACAACCTCACTAATAACAGCGAAAACCACTAAAATAACTGTGGCAATCTGCACAACCTCACTAATAACAGCGAAAACCACTAAAATAACAGTCACAATCTGCAAAGCCTCACTAATAACAGCAAAAACCACTAAAATAACTGTGACAATCTGCAAAGCCTCACTTATAACAGCGAAAACCACTAAAATAACAGTCACAATCTGCAAAGCCTCACTAATAACAGCGAACCACTGAAATAACTGTGGCAATCTGCACAACCTCACTAATAACAGCGAAAACCACTATAATTACAGTGACAATCTGCACAACCTCACTAATAACAGCGAAAACCACTAAAATTACAGTGACAATCTGCGAAGCCTCACTAATAACAGCGAAAACCACTGAAATAACTGTGGCAATCTGCACAACCTCACTAATAACAGCGAAAACCACTATAATTACAGTGACAATCTGCACAACCTCACTAATAACAGCGAAAACCACTAAAAATACAGTGACAATCTGCAAAGCCTCACTAATAACAGCGAAAACCAATAAAATAACAGTCACAATCTGCAGAACCTCACTAATAACAGCGAAAACCACTAAAATTACAGTGACAATCTGCAAAGCCTCACTAATAACAGCGAAAACCACTGAAATAACTGTGGCAATCTGCACAACCTCACTAATAACAGCGAAAACCACTAAAATTACAGTGACAATCTGCACAACCTCACTAATAACAGCGAAAACCACTAAAATTACAGTGACAATCTGCACAACCTCACTAATAACAGCGAAAACCACTAAAATTACAGTGACAATCTGCACAACCTCAATAATAACAGCGAAAACCACTAAAATTACAGTGACAATCTGCAAAGCCTCACTAATAACAGCGAAAACCACTAAAATAACAGTCACAATTTGCAAAGCCTCACTAATAACAGCGAAAACCACTGAAATAACTGTGACAATCTGCACAACCTCACTAATAACAGCGAAAACCACTAAAATAACTGTGACAATCTGCACAACCTCACTAATAACAGCGAAAACCACTATAATTACAGTGACAATCTGCAAAGCCTCACTAATAACAGCGAAAACCACTAAAATTACAGTGAATATCTGCAAAGCCTCACTAATAACAGCGAAAACCACTAACATTACAGTGACAATCTGCACAACCTCACTAATAACAGCGAAAACCACTAAAATTACAGTGACAATCTGCAAAGCCTCAATAATAACAGCGAAAACCACTAAAATTACAGTCACAATCTGCACAACCTCACTAATAACAGCGAAAACCACTAAAATAACAGTGACAATCTGCACAACCTCACTAATAACAGCGAAAACCACTATAATTACAGTGACAATCTGCACAACCTCACTAATAACAGCGAAAACCACTAAAATTACAGTGACAATCTGCAAAGCCTCACTAATAACAGCGAAAACCACTTAAATTACAGTGACAATCTGCACAACCTCACTAATAACAGCGAAAACCACTAAAATAACAGTCACAATCTGCAAAGCCTCACTAATAACAGCGAAAACCACTAAAATAACAGTCACAATCTGCAAAGCCTTTCTAATAACAGCGAACAACCACTAAAATAACTGTGACAATCTGCACCACCTCACTAATAACAGCGAAAACCACTAAAATAACTGTGACAATCTGCACAACCTCACTAATAACAGCGAAAACCACTAAAATTACAGTGACAATCTGCAAAGCCTCACTAATAACAGCGAAAACCACTGAAATAACTGTGGCAATCTGCACAACCTCACTAATAACAGCGAAAACCACTATAATTACAGTGACAATCTGCACAACCTCACTAATAACAGCGAAAAACACTAAAATTACAGTGACAATCTGCAAAGCCTCACTAATAACAGCGAAAACCACTAAAATTACAGTGACAATCTGCACAACCTCACTAATAACAGCGAAAACCACTAAAATAACAGTCACAATCTGCAAAGCCTCACTAATAACAGCGAAAACCACTAAAATAACAGTCACAATCTGCAAAGCCTCACTAATAACAGCGAAAACCACTAAAATAACTGTGACAATCTGCACAACCTCACTAATAACAGCGAAAACCACTAAAATAACTGTGACAATCTGCACAACCTCACTCATAACAGCGAAAACCACTAAAATTACAGTGACAATCTGCAAAGCCTCACTAATAACAGCGAAAACCACTGAAATAACTGTGGCAATCTGCACAACCTCACTAATAACAGCGAAAACCACTATAATTACAGTGACAGTCTGCACAACCTCACTAATAACAGCGAAAACCACTAAAATTACAGTGACAATCTGCAAAGCCTTACTAATAACAGCGAAAACCACTAAAATAACAGTCACAATCTGCACAACCTCACTAATAACAGCGAAAACCACTAAAATTACAGTCACAATCTGCAAAGCCTCACTAATAACAGCGAAAACCACTAAAATAACTGTGACAATCTGCACAACCTCACTAATAACAGCGAAAACCACTAAAATTACAGTGACAATCTGCACAACCTCACTAATAACAGCGAAAACCACTAAAATAACAGTCACAATCTGCAAAGCCTCACTAATAACAGCGAAAACCACTGAAATAACTGTGACAATCTGCACAACCTCACTAATAACAGCGAAAACCACTATAATTACAGTGACAATCTGCAAAGCCTCACTAATAACAGCGAAAACCACTTAAATAACAGTCACAATCTGCAAAGCCTCACTAGTAACAGCGAAAACCACTGAAATAACTGTGGCAATCTGCACAACCTCACTAATAACAGCGAAAACCACTAAAATAACTGTGACAATCTGCACAACCTCACTAATAACAGCGAAAACCACTATAATTACAGTGACAATCTGCAAAGCCTCACTAATAACAGCGAAAACCACTAAAATTACAGTGACAATCTGCAAAGCCTCACTAATAACAGCGAAAACCACTAAAATAACAGTCACAATCTGCAAAGCCTCACTAATAACAGCGAAAACCACTAAAATTACAGTGACAATCTGCAAAGGCTCACTAATAACAGCGAAAACCACTAAAATAACAGTCAAAATCTGCAAAGCCTCACTAATAACAGCGAAAACCACTAAAATAACTGTGACAATCTGCACAACCTCACTAATAACAGCGAAAACCACTAAAATAACTGTGACAATCTGCACAACCTCACTAATAACAGCGAAAACCACTAAAATAACAGTCACAATCTGCACAACCTCACTAATAACAGCGAAAACCACTGAAATAACTGTGGCAATCTGCACAACCTCACTAATAACAGCGAAAACCACTAAAATTACAGTGACAATCTGCACAACCTCACTAATAACAGCGAAAACCACTAAAATAACAGTCACAATCTGCAAAGCGTCACTAATAACAGCGAAAACCACTAAAATAACTGTGGCAATCTGCCCAACCTCACTAATAACAGCGAAAACCACTAAAATTACAGTGACAATCTGCAAAGCCTCACTAATAACAGCGAAAACCACTAAAATTACAGTGACAATCTGCACAACCTCACTAATAACAGCGAAAACCACTAAAATTACAGTGACAATCTGCAAAGCCTCACTAATAACAGCGAAAACTACTAAAATTACAGTGACAATCTGCACAACCTCACTAATAACAGCGAAAACCACTAAAATAACAGTCACAATCTGCAAAGCCTCACTAATAACAGCGAAAACCACTAAAATAACAGTCACAATCTGCAAAGCCTCACTAATAACAGCGAAAACCACTAAAATAACTGTGACAATCTGCACAACCTCACTAATAACAGCGAAAACCACTAAAATAACTGTGGCAATCTGCACAACCTCACTAATAACAACGAAAACCACTAAAATAACAGTCACAATTTGCAAAGCCTCACTAATAACAGCGAAAACCACTAAAATAACTGTGACAATCTGCAAAGCCTCACTAATAACAGCGAAAACCACTAAAATAACAGTCACAATCTGCAAAGCCTCACTAATAACAGCGTAAACCACTGAAATAACTGTGGCAATCTGCACAACCTCACTAATAACAGCGAAAACCACTAAAATTATAGTGACAATCTGCAAAGCCTCACTAATAACAGCGAAAACCACTAAAATAACAGTCACAATCTGCAAAGCCTCACTAATAACAGCGAAAACCACTGAGATAACTGTGGCAATCTGCACAACCTCACTAATAACAGCGAAAACCACTGAAATAACTGTGACAATCTGCACAACCTCACTAATAACAGCGAAAACCACTAAAATTACAGTCACAATCTGCACAACCTCACTAATAACAGCGAAAACCACTGAAATAACTGTGGCAATCTGCACAACCTCACTAATAACAGCGAAAACCACTAAAATTACAGTGACAATCTGCAAAGCCTCACTAATAACAGCGAAAACCACTGAAATAACTGTGGCAATCTGCACAACCTCACTAATAACAGCGAAAACCACTAAAATTACAGTGACAATCTGCAAAGCCTCACTAATAACAGCGAAAACCACTAAAATTACAGTGACAATCTGCACAACCTCACTAATAACAGCGAAAACCACTAAAATTACAGTGACAATCTTCAAAGCCTCACTAATAACAGCGAAAACCACTAAAATTACAGTGACAATCTGCACAACCTCACTAATAACAGCGAAAACCACTAAAATAACAGTCACAATCTGCAAAGCCTCACTAATAACAGCGAAAACCATTAAAATAACAGTCACAATCTGCAAAGCCCCACTAATAACAGCGAAAACCACTAAAATAACTGTGACAATCTGCACAACCTCACTAATAACAGCGAAAACCACTGAAATAACTGTGGCAATCTGCACAACCTCACTAATAACAGCGAAAACCACTAAAATAACAGTCACAATCTGCAAAGCCTCACTAATAACAGCGAAAACCACTGAAATAACTGTGGCAATCTGCACAACCTCACTAATAACAGCGAAAACCACTGAAATAACTGTGACAATCTGCACAACCTCACTAATAACAGCGAAAACCACTAAAATAACAGTCACAATCTGCACAACCTCACAAATAACAGCGAAAACCACTGAAATAACTGTGGCAATCTGCACAACCTCACTAATAACAGCGAAAACCACTAAAATTACAGTGACAATCTGCAAAGCCTCACTAATAACAGCGAAAACCACTGAAATAACTGTGGCAATCTGCACAACCTCACTAATAACAGCGAAAACCACTAAAATTACAGTGACAATGTGCAAAGCCTCACTAGTAACAGCGAAAACCACTAAAATTACAGTGACAATCTGCACAACCTCACTAATAACAGCGAAAACCCCTAAAATTACAGTGACAATCTGCAAAGCCTCACTAATAACAGCGAAAACCACTAAAATTACAGTGACAATCTGCACAACCTCACTAATAACAGCGAAAACCACTAAAATAACAGTCACAATCTGCAAAGCCTCACTAATAACAGCGAAAACCACTAAAATAACAGTCACAATCTGCAAAGCCTCACTAATTACAGCGAAAACCACTAAAATAACTGTGACAATCTGCACAACCTCACTAATAACAGCGAAAACCACTAAAATAACTGTGGCAATCTGCACAACCTCACTAATAACAGCGAAAACCACTAAAATAACAGTCACAATCTGCAAAGCCTCACTAATAACAGCGAAAACCACTGAAATAACTGTGACAATCTGCAAAGCCTCACTAATAACAGCGAAAACCACTAAAATAACAGTCACAATCTGCAAAGCTTCACTAATAACAGCGAAAACCACTGAAATAACTGTGGCAATCTGCACAACCTCACTAATAACAGCGAAAACCACTAAAATTATAGTCACAATCTGCAAAGCCTCACTAATAACAGCGAAAACCACTGAAATAGCTGTGGCAATCTGCACAACCTCACTAATAACAGCGAAAACCGCTATAATTACAGTGACAATCTGCACAACCTCACTAATAACAGCGAAAACCACTAAAATAACAGTCACAATCTGCAAAGCCTCACTAATAACAGCGAAAACCACTATAATTACAGTGGCAATCTGCACAACCTCACTAATAACAGCGAAAACCACTAAAATTACAGTGACAATGTGCAAAGCCTCACTAGTAACAGCGAAAACCACTAAAATTACAGTGACAATCTGCACAACCTCACTAATAACAGCGAAAACCCCTAAAATTACAGTGACAATCTGCAAAGCCTCACTAATAACAGCGAAAACCACTAAAATTACAGTGACAATCTGCACAACCTCACTAATAACAGCGAAAACCACTAAAATAACAGTCACAATCTGCAAAGCCTCACTAATAACAGCGAAAACCACTAAAATAACAGTCACAATCTGCAAAGCCTCACTAATTACAGCGAAAACCACTAAAATAACTGTGACAATCTGCACAACCTCACTAATAACAGCGAAAACCACTAAAATAACTGTGGCAATCTGCACAACCTCACTAATAACAGCGAAAACCACTAAAATAACAGTCACAATCTGCAAAGCCTCACTAATAACAGCGAAAACCACTGAAATAACTGTGACAATCTGCAAAGCCTCACTAATAACAGCGAAAACCACTAAAATAACAGTCACAATCTGCAAAGCTTCACTAATAACAGCGAAAACCACTGAAATAACTGTGGCAATCTGCACAACCTCACTAATAACAGCGAAAACCACTAAAATTATAGTCACAATCTGCAAAGCCTCACTAATAACAGCGAAAACCACTGAAATAGCTGTGGCAATCTGCACAACCTCACTAATAACAGCGAAAACCGCTATAATTACAGTGACAATCTGCACAACCTCACTAATAACAGCGAAAACCACTAAAATAACAGTCACAATCTGCAAAGCCTCACTAATAACAGCGAAAACCACTATAATTACAGTGGCAATCTATACAACCTCACTAATAACAGCGAAAACCACTAAAATAACAGTCAGAATCTGCAAAGCCTCACTAATAACAGCGAAAACCACTGAAATAACTGTGGCAATCTGCACAACCTCACTAATAACAGCGAAAACCACTAAAATTACAGTGACAATCTGCAAAGCCTCACTAATAACAGCGAAAACCACTAAAATAACAGTCACAATCTGCAAAGCCTCACTAATAACAGCGAAAACCACTGAAATAACTGTGGCAATCTGCACAACCTCACTAATAACAGCGAAAACCACTGAAATAACTGTGGCAATCTGCACGACCTCACTAATAACAGCGAAAACCACTAAAATAACTGTGGCAATCTGCACAACCACACTAATAACAGCGAAAACCACTGAAATAACTGTGACAATCTGCACAACCTCACTAATAACAGCGAAAACCACTAAAATAACAGTCACAATCTGCAAAGCCTCACTAATAACAGCGAAAACCACTGAAATAACTGTGGCAATCTGCACAACCTCACTAATAACAGCGAAAACCACTAAAATTACAGTCACAATCTGCACAACCTCACAAATAACAGCGAAAACCACTGAAATAACTGTGGCAATCTGCACAACCTCACTAATAACAGCGAAAACCACTATAATTACAGTGACAATCTGAACAACCTCACTAATAACAGCGAAAACCACTAAAATAACAGTCACAATCTGCAAGGCCTCACTAATAACAGCGAAAACCACTAAAATAACTGTGACAATCTGCACAACCTCACTAATAACAGCGAAAACCACTAAAATTACTGTGACAATCTGCAGAGCCTCACTAATAACAGCGAAAACCACTGAAATAACTGTGGCAATCTGCACAACCTCACTAATAACAGCGAAAACCACTATAATTACAGTGACAATCTGCAAAGCGTCACTAATAACAGCGAAAACCACTAAAATTACAGTCACAATCTGCAAAGCCTCACTAATAACAGCGAAAACCACTAAAATAACTGTGGCAATCTGCACAACCTCACTAATAACAGCGAAAACCACTAAAATTACAGTGACAATCTGCAGAGCCTCACTAATAACAGCGAAAACCACTAAAATAACAGTCTCAATCTGCAAAGCCTCACTAATAACAGCGAAAACCACTAAAATAACTGTGAAAATCTGCACAACCTCACTAATAACAGCGAAAACCACTAAAATTACAGTGACAATCTGCACAACCTCACTAATAACAGCGAAAACCACTAAACTAACAGTCACAATTTGCAAAGCCTCACTAATAACAGCGAAAACCACTGAAATAACTGTGGCAATCTGCACAACCTCACTAATAACAGCGAAAACCACTAAAATTACAGTGACAATCTGCACAACCTCACTAATAACAGCGAAAACCACTAAAATAACAGTCACAATCTGCAAAGCCTCACTAATAACAGCGAAAACCACTAAAATAACAGTCACAATCTGCAAAGCCTCACTAATAACAGCGAAAACCACTAAAATAACAGTCACAATCTGCAAAGCCTCACTAATAACAGCGAAAACCACTGAAATAACTGTGGCAATCTGCACAACCTCACTAATAACAGCGAAAACCAATAAAATTACAGTGACAATCTGCAAAGCCTCACTAATAACAGCGAAAACCATTAAAATAACAGTCACAATCTGCAAAACCTCACTAATAACAGCAAAAACCACTGAAATAACTGTGGCAATCTGCACAACCTCACTAATAACAGCGAAAACCACTAAAATTACAGTGACAATCTGCAGAACCTCACTAATAACAGCGAAAACCACTAAAATAACAGTCACAATCTGCACAACCTCACTAATAACAGCGAAAACCACTATAATTACAGTGACAATCTGCAAAGCCTCACTAATAACAGCGAAAACCACTAAAATTACAGTGACAATCTGCAAAGCCTCACTAATAACAGCGAAAACCACTAAAATAACTGTGGCAATCTGCACAACCTCACTAATAACAGCGAAAACCATTGAAATAACTGTGACAATCTGCACAACCTCACTAATAACAGCGAAAACCACTATAATTACAGTGAAAATCTGCAAAGCCTCACTAATAACAGCGAAAACCACTAAAATAACTGTGGCAATCTGCACAACCTCACTAATAACAGCGAAAACCACTAAAATTACAGTGAAAATCTGCACAACCTCACTAATAACAGCGAAAACCACTAAAATAACAGTGACAATCTGCAAAACCTCACTAATAACAGCGAAAACCACTAAAATAACAGTCACAATCTGCAAAGCCTCACTAATAACAGCGAAAACCACTAAAATAACTATGGCAATCTGCACAACCTCACTAATAACAGCGAAAACCACTAAAATTACAGTGACAATCTGCAAAGCCTCACTAATAACAGCGAAAACCACTAAAATTACAGTGACAATCTGCACAACCTCACTAATAACAGCGAAAACCACTAGAATAACAGTCACAATCTGCAAAGCTTCACTAATAACAGCGAAAACCACTAAAATAACAGTCACAATCTGCAAAGCCTCACTAATAACAGCGAAAACCACTGAAATAACTGTGGCAATCTGCACAACCTCACTAATAACAGCGAAAACCACTAAAATTACAGTGACAATCTTCAAAGCCTCACTAATAACAGCGAAAACCACTGAAATAACTGTGGCAATCCGCACAACCTCACTAATAACAGCGAAAACCACTAAAATTACAGTGACAATCTGCACAACCTCACTAATAACAGCGAAAACCACTAAAATAACAGTCACAATCTGCAAAGCCTCACTAATAACAGCGAAAACCACTAAAATAACCGTGACAATCTGCACAACCTCACTAATAACAGCGAAAACCCCTAAAATTACAGTGATAATCTGCAAAGCCTCACTAATAACAGCGAAAACCACTAAAATTACAGTGACAATCTGCAAAGCCTCACTAATAACAGCGAAAACCACTGAAATAACTGTGGCAATCTGCACAACCTCACTAATAACAGCGAAAACCACTATAATTACAGTGACAATCTGCACAACCTCACTAATAACAGCGAAAACCACTAAAATAACAGTCACAATCTGCAAAGCCTCACTAATAACAGCGAAAACCACTAAAATTACAGTGACAGTCTGCACAACCTCACTAATAACAGCGAAAACCACTAAAATTACAGTGACAATCTGCAAAGCCTCACTAATAACAGCGAAAACCACTAAAATTACAGTGACAATCTGCAAAGCCTCACTAATAACAGCGAAAACCACTAAAATAACTGTGACAATCTGCACAACCTCACTAATAACAGCGAAAACCACTATAATTACAGTGACAATCTGCAAAGCCTCACTAATAACAGCGAAAACCACTAAAATTACAGTGACAATCTGCAAAGCCTCACTAATAACAGCGAAAACCACTAAAATTACAGTGACAATCTGCAAAGCCTCACTAATAACAGCGAAAACCACTAAAATAACAGTCACAATCTGCAAAGCCTCACTAATAACAGCGAAAACCACTGAAATAACTGTGGCAATCTGCACAACCTCACTAATAACAGCGAAAACCACTATAATTACAGTGACAATCTGCACAACCTCACTAATAACAGCGAAAACCACTAAAATAACAGTCACAATCTGCAAAGCCTCACTAATAACAGCGAAAACCACTAAAATAACTGTGGCAATCTGCACAACCTCACTAATAACAGCGAAAACCACTGAAATAACTGTGACAATCTGCACAAGCTCACTAATAACAGGGAAAACCACTATAATTACAGTGACAATCTGCAAAGCCTCACTTATAACAGCGAAAACCACTGAAATAACTGTGGCAATCTGCACAACCTCACTAATAACAGCGAAAACCACTAAAATTACAGTGACAATCTGCAAAGCCTCACTAATAACAGCGAAAACCACTGAAATAACTGTGGCAATCTGCACAACCTCACTAATAACAGCGAAAACCACTGAAATAACTGTGACAATCTGCACAACCTCACTAATAACAGCGAAAACCACTAAAATAACTGTGACAATCTGCACAACCTCAATAATAACAGCGAAAACCACTAAAATTACAGTGACAATCTGCACAACCTCACTAATAACAGCGAAAACCACTAAAATAACAGTCACAATATGCAAAGCCTCACTAATAACAGCGAAAACCACCAAAATTACAGTGACAATCTGCAAAGCCTCACTAATAACAGCGAAAACCACTGAAATAACTGTGGCAATCTGCACAACCTCACTAATAACAGCGAAAACCACTGAAATAAATGTGACAATCTGCACAACCTCACTAATAACAGCGAAAACCACTGAAATAACTGTGGCAATCTGCACAACCTCACTAATAACAGCGAAAACCACTATAATTACAGTGACAATCTGCACAACCTCACTAATAACAGCGAAAACCACTAAAATAACAGTCACAATCTGCAAAGCCTCACTAATAACAGCGAAAACCACTAAAATTACAGTGACAATCTGCACAACCTCACTAATAACAGCGAAAACCACTAAAATTACAGTGACAATCTTCAAAGCCTCACTAATAACAGCGAAAACCACTAAAATTACAGTGACAATCTGCAAAGCCTCACTAATAACAGCGAAAACCACTAAAATAACTGTGACAATCTGCACAACCTCACTAATAACAGCGAAAACCACTATAATTACAGTGACAATCTGCAAAGCCTCACTAATAACAGCGAAAACCACTAAAATTACAGTGACAATCTGCAAAGCCTCACTAATAACAGCGAAAACCACTAAAATTACAGTGACAATCTGCAAAGCCTCACTAATGACAGCGAAAAACACTAAAATAACAGTCACAATCTGCAAAGCCTCACTAATAACAGCGAAAACCACTGAAATAACTGTGGCAATCTGCACAACCTCACTAATAACAGCGAAAACCACTATAATTACAGTGACAATCTGCACAACCTCACTAATAACAGCGAAAACCACTAAAATAACAGTCACAATCTGCGAAGCCTCACTAATAACAGCGAAAACCACTGAAATAACTGTGGCAATCTGCACAACCTCACTAATAACAGCGAAAACCACTAAAATTACAGTGACAATCTGCAAAGCCTCACTAATAACAGCGAAAACCACTAAAATTACAGTGACAATCTGCAAAGCCTCACTAATAACAGCGAAAACCACTAAAATAACTATGACAATCTGCACAACCTCACTAATAACAGCGAAAACCACTATAATTACAGTGACAATCTGCAAAGCCTCACTAATAACAGCGAAAACCACTAAAATTACAGTGACAATCTGCAAAGCCTCACTAATAACAGCGAAAACCACTAAAATTACAGTGACAATCTGCAAAGCCTCACTAATGACAGCGAAAAACACTAAAATAACAGTCACAATCTGCAAAGCCTCACTAATAACAGCGAAAACCACTGAAATAACTGTGGCAATCTGCACAACCTCACTAATAACAGCGAAAACCACTATAATTACAGTGACAATCTGCACAACCTCACTAATAACAGCGAAAACCACTAAAATAACAGTCACAATCTGCAAAGCCTCACTAATAACAGCGAAAACCACTAAAATTACAGTGACAATCTGCAAAGCCTCACTAATAACAGCGAAAACCACTGAAATAACTGTTGCAATCTGCACAACCTCACTAATAACAGCGAAAACCACTAAAATTACAGTGACAATCTGCAAAGCCTCACTAATAACAGCGAAAACCACTAAAATTACAGTGACAATCTGCAAAGCCTCACTAATAACAGCGAAAACCACTAAAATAACAGTCACAATCTGCAAAGCCTCACTAATAACAGCGAAAACCACTAAAATAACTGTGACAATCTGCACAACCTCACTAATAACAGCGAAAACCACTGAAATAACTGTGGCAATCTGCACAACCTTACTAATAACAGCGAAAACCACTAAAGTAACAGTCACAATCTGCAAAGCCTCACTAATAACAGCGAAAACCACTGAAATAACTGTGACAATCTGCACAACCTCACTAATAACAGCGAAAACCACTTAAATAACTGTGACAATCTGCACAACCGCACTAATAACAGCGAAAACCACTATAATTACAGTGACAATCTGCACAACCTCACTAATAACAGCGAAAACCACTAAAATAACAGTCACAATCTGCAAAGCCTCACTAATAACAGCGAAAACCACTGAAATAACTGTGGCAACCTGCACAACCTCACTAATAACAGCGAAAACCACTGAAATAACTGTGGCAATCTGCACAACCTCACTCATAACAGCGAAAACCACTATAATTACAGTGACAATCTGCAAAGCCTCACTTATAACAGCGAAAACCACTAAAATAACAGTCACAATCTGCACAACCTCACTAATAACAGCGAAATCCACTAAAATTACAGTTACAATCTGCAAAGCCTCACTAATAACAGCGAAAACCACTGAAATAACTGTGGCAATCTGCACAACCTCACTAATAACTGCGAAAACCACTAAAATTACAGTGACAATCTGCACAACCTCACTAATAACAGCGAAAACCACTAAAATAACAGTACACAATCTGCAAAGCCTCACTAATAGCAGCGAAAACCACTGAAATAACTGTGGCAATCTGCACAACCTCACTAATAACAGCGAAAACCACTAAAATTACAGTGACAGTCTGCAAAGCCTCACTAATAACAGCGAAAACCACTAAAATAACAGTCACAATCTGCAAAGCCTCACTAATAACAGCGAAAACCACTAAAATAACTGTGACAATCTGCACAACCTCACTAATAACAGCGAAAATCACTATAATTACAGTGACAATCTGAACAACCTCACTAATAACAGCGAAAACCACTAAAATAACAGTCACAATCTGCAAAGCCTCACTAATAACAGCGAAAACCACTAAAATAACTGTGGCAATCTGCACAACCTCACTAATAACAGCGAAAACCACTAAAATAACAGTCACAATCTGCAAAGCCTCACTAATAACAGCGAAAACCACTGAAATAACTGTGACAATCTGCACAACCTCACTAATAACAGCGAAAACCACTAAAATTACAGTGACAATCTGCAAAGCCTTACTAATAACAGCGAAAACCACTATAATTACAGTGACAATCTGCACAACCTCACTAATAACAGCGAAAACCACCAAAATAACAGTCACAATCTGCAAAGCCTCACTAATAACAGCGAAAACCCCTTAAATAACTGTGACAATCTGCACAACCTCACTAATAACAGCGAAAACCACTAAAATTACAGTGACAATCTGCAAAGCCTCACTAATAACAGCGAAAACCACTAAAATAACAGTCACAATCTGCAAAGCCTCACTAATAACAGCGAAAACCACTAAAATAACTGTGGCAATCTGCACAACCTCACTAATAACAGCGAAAACCACTAAAATTACAGTGACAATCTGCAAAGCCTCACTAATAACAGCGAAAACCACTGAAATAACTGTGGCAATCTGCACAACCTCACTAATAACAGCGAAAACCACTAAAATTACAGTGACAATCTGCAAAGCCTCACTAATAACAGCGAAAACCACTAAAATAACAGTCACAATCTGCAAAGCCTCACTAATAACAGCGAAAACCACTAAAATAACTGTGACAATCTGCAAAGCCTCACTAATAACAGCGAAAACCACTGAAATAACTGTGGCAATCTGCACAACCTCACTAATAACAGCGAAAACCACTATAATTACAGTGACAATCTGCACAACCTCACTAATAACAGCGAAAACCACTAAAATAACAGTCACAATCTGGAAATCCTCACTAATAACAGCGAAAACCACTAAAATAACTGTGGCAATCTGCACAACCTCACTAATAACAGCGAAAACCACTATAATTACAGTGACAATCTGCACAACCTCACTAATAACAGCGAAAACCACTAAAATAACTGTGACAATCTGCACAACCTCACTAATAACAGCGAAAACCACTAAAATTACAGTGACAATCTGCAAAGCCTCACTAATAACAGCGAAAACCACTAAAATAACAGTCACAATCTGCAAAGCCTCACTAATAACAGCGAAAACCACTAAAATAACTGTGACAATCTGCACAACCTCACTAATAACAGCGAAAACCACTAAAATTACAGTGACAATCTGCAAAGCCTCACTAATAACAGCGAAAACCACTGAAATAACTGTGGCAATCTGCACAACCTCACTAATAACAGCGAAAACCACTATAATTACAGTGACAATCTGCACAACCTCACTAATAACAGCGAAAACCACTAAAATAACAGTCACAATCTGCAAAGCCTCACTAATAACAGCGAAAACCACTAAAATAACTGTGACAATCTGCACAACCTCACTAATAACAGCGAAAACCACTGAAATGACTGTGGCAATCTGCACAACCTCACTAATAACAGCGAAAACCACTAAAATTACAGTGACAATCTGCACAACCTCACTAATAACAGCGAAAACCACTAAAATTACAGTGACAATCTGCAAAGCCTCACTAATAACAGCGAAAACCACTGAAATAACTGTGGCAATCTGCACAACCTCACTAATAACAGCGAAAACCTCTAAAATTACAGTCACAATCTGCACAACCTCACTAATAACAGCGAAAACCACTGAAATAACTGTGGCAATCTGCACAACGTCACTTATAACAGCGAAAACCACTATAATTACAGTGACAATCTGCACAACCTCACTAATAACAGCGAAAACCACTAAAATAACAGTCACAATCTGCAAAGCCTCACTAATAACAGCGAAAACCACTAAAATAACTGTGACAATCTGCACAACCTCACTAATAACAGCGAAAACCACTAAAATAACTGTGACAATCTGCACAACCTCACTAATAACAGCGAAAACCACTAAAATAACAGTCACAATCTGCAAAGCCTCACTAATAACAGCGAAAACCACTAAAATAACAGTCACAATCTGCAAAGCCTCACTAATAACAGCGAAAACCACTAAAATAACTGTGACAATCTGCACAACCTTACTCATAACAGCGAAAACCACTGAAATAACTGTGGCAATCTGCACAACCTCACTAATAACAGCGAAAACCACTATAATTACAGTGACAATCTGCACAACCTCACCAATAACAGCGAAAACCACTAAAATAACAGTCACAATCTGCAAAGCCTCACTAATAACAGCGAAAACCACTAAAATAACAGTCACAATCTGCAAAGCCTCACTAATAACAGCGAAAACCACTGAAATAACTGTGGCAATCTGCACAACCTCACTAATAACAGCGAAAACCACTAAAATAACAGTCACAATCTGCAAAGCCTCACTAATAACAGCGAAAACCACTAAAATAACTGTGACAATCTGCACAACCTCACTAATAACAGCGAAAACCACTAAAATTACAGTGACAATCTGCAAAGCCTCACTAATAACAGCGAAAACCACTAAAATAACAGTCACAATCTGCAAAGCCTCACTAATAACAGCGAAAACCACTGAAATAACTGTGGCAATCTGCACAACCTCACTAATAACAGCGAAAACCACTAAAATTACAGTGACAATCTGCACAACCTCACTAATAACAGCGAAAACCACTAAAATAACAGTCACAATCTGCAAAGCCTCACTAATAACAGCGAAAACCACTGAAATAACTGTGGCAATCTGCACAACCTCACTAATAACAGCGAAAACCACTATAATTACAGTGACAATCTGCACAACCTCACTAATAACAGCGAAAACCACTAAAATAACAGTCACAATCTGCAAAGCCTCACTAATAACAGCGAAAACCACTAAAATAACAGTCACAATCTGCAAATCTGCACAACCTCACTAATAACAGCGAAAACCACTAAAATAACAGTCACAATCTGCAAAGCCTCACTAATAACAGCGAAAACCACTGAAATAACTGTGGCAATCTGCACAACCTCACTAATAACAGCGAAAACCACTAAAATTACAGTGACAATCTGCAAAGCCTCACTAATAACAGCGAAAACCACTGAAATAACTGTGGCAATCTGCACAACCTCACTAATAACAGCGAAAACCACTAAAATAACTGTGACAATCTGCACAACCTCACTAATAACAGCGAAAACCACTAAAATAAACAGTCACGATCTGCAAAGCCTCACTAATAACAGCGAAAATCACTGAAATAACTGTGCAATCTGCACAACCTCACTAATAACAGCGAAAACCACTAAAATAACAGTCACAATCTGCAAAGCCTCACTTATAACAGCGAAAACCACTAAATAACTGTGACAATCTGCACAACCTCACTAATAACAGCGAAAACCACTAAAATTACAGTGACAATCTGCAAAGCCTCACTTATAACAGCGAAAACCACTAAAATAACAGTGACAATCTGCACAACCTCACTATTAACAGCGAAAACCACTAAAATAACTGTGACAATCTGCACAACCTCACTAATAACAGCGAAAACCAATAAAATTACAGTGACAATCTGCAAAGCCTCACTAATAACAGCGAAAACCACTGAAATAACTGTGGCAATCTGCACAACCTCACTAATAACAGCGAAAACCACTAAAATTACAGTCACAATCTGCACAACCTCACTAATAACAGCGAAAACCACTGAAATAACTGTGGCAATCTGCACAACGTCACTTATAACAGCGAAAACCACTATAATTACAGTGATAATCTGCACAACCTCACTAATAACAGCGAAAACCACTAAAATAACAGTCACAATCTGCAAAGCCTCACTAATAACAGCGAAAACCACTAAAATAACTGTGACAATCTGCAAAACCTCACTAATAACAGCGAAAACCACTAAAATAACTGTGACAATCTGCACAACCTCACTAATAACAGCGAAAACTAAAATAACAGTCACAATCTGCAAAGCCTCACTAATAACAGCGAAAACCACTAAAATAACAGTCACAATCTGCAAAGCCTCACTAATAACAGCGAAAACCACTAAAATAACTTGTGACAATCTGCACAACCTTACTCATAACAGCGAAAACCACTGAAATAACTGTGGCAATCTGCACAACCTCACTAATAACAGCGAAAACCACTATAATTACAGTGACAATCTGCACAACCTCACTAATAACAGCGAAAACCACTAAAATAACACTGTGGCAATCTGCACAACCTCACTAATAACAGCAAAAACCAATAAAATTACAGTGACAATCTGCAAAGCCTCACTAATAACAGCGAAAACCACTGAAATAACTGTGGCAATCTGCACAACCTCACTAATAACAGCGAAAACCACTAAAATTACAGTCACAATCTGCACAACCTCACTAATAACAGCGAAAACCACTGAAATAACTGTGGCAATCTGCACAACGTCACTTATAACAGCGAAAACCACTATAATTACAGTGATAATCTGCACAACCTCACTAATAACAGCGAAAACCACTAAAATAACAGTCACAATCTGCAAAGCCTCACTAATAACAGCGAAAACCACTAAAATAACTGTGACAATCTGCACAACCTCACTAATAACAGCGAAAACCACTAAAATAACTGTGACAATCTGCACAACCTCACTAATAACAGCGAAAACCACTAAAATAACAGTCACAATCTGCAAAGCCTCACTAATAACAGCGAAAACCACTAAAATAACAGTCACAATCTGCAAAGCCTCACTAATAACAGCGAAAACCACTAAAATAACTGTGACAATCTGCACAACCTTACTCATAACAGCGAAAACCACTGAAATAACTGTGGCAATCTGCACAACCTCACTAATAACAGCGAAAACCACTATAATTACAGTGACAATCTGCACAACCTCACTAATAACAGCGAAAACCACTAAAATAACAGTCACAATCTGCAAAGCCTCACTAATAACAGCGAAAACCACTAAAATAACAGTCACAATCTGCACAGCCTCACTAATAACAGCGAAAACCACTGAAATAACTGTGGCAATCTGCACAACCTCACTAATAACAGCGAAAACCACTAAAATAACAGTCACAATCTGCAAAGCCTCACTAATAACAGCGAAAACCACTAAAATAACTGTGACAATCTGCACAACCTCACTAATAACAGCGAAAACCACTAAAATTACAGTGACAATCTGCAAAGCCTCACTAATAACAGCGAAAACCACTAAAATAACAGTCACAATCTGCAAAGCCTCACTAATAACAGCGAAAACCACTGAAATAACTGTGGCAATCTGCACAACCTCACTAATAACAGCTAAAACCACTAAAATTACAGTAACAATCTGCACAACCTCACTAATAACAGCGAAAACCACTAAAATAACAGTCACAATCTGCAAAGCCTCACTAATAACAGCGAAAACCACTGAAATAACTGTGGCAATCTGCACAACCTCACTAATAACAGCGAAAACCACCATAATTACAGTGACAATCTGCACAACCTCACTAATAACAGCGAAAACCACTAAAATTACAGTGACAAACTGCAAAGCCTTACTAATAACAGCGAAAACCACTAAAATAACAGTCACAATCTGCAAAGCCTCACTAATAACAGCGAAAACCACTGAAATAACTGTGGCAATCTGCACAACCTCACTAATAACAGCGAAAACCACTATAATTACAGTGACAATCTGCACAACCTCACTAATAACAGCGAAAACCACTAAAATAACAGTCACAATCTGCAAAGCCTCACTAATAACAGCGAAAACCACTAAAATAACAGTCACAATCTGCAAAGCCTCACTAATAACAGCGAAAACCACTGAAATAACTGTGGCAATCTGCACAACCTCACTAATAACAGCGAAAACCACTATAATTACAGTGACAATCTGCACAACCTCACTAATAACAGCGAAAACCACTAAAATAACAGTCACAATCTGCAAAGCCTCACTAATAACAGCGAAAACCACTGAAATAACTGTGGCAATCTGCACAACCTCACTAATAACAGCGAAAACCACTAAAATTACAGTGACAATCTGCAAAGCCTCACTAATAACAGCGAAAACCACTAAAATAACAGTCACAATCTGCACAACCTCACTAATAACAGCGAAAACCACTAAAATTACAGTCACAATCCGCAAAGCCTCACTAATAACAGCGAAAACCACTAAAATAACTGTGGCAATCTGCACAACCTCACTAATAACAGCGAAAGCCACTAAAATTACAGTGACAATCTGCAAAGCCTCACTAATAACAGCGAAAACCACTGAAATAACTGTGGCAATCTGCACAACCTCACTAATAACAGCGAAAACCACTAAAATTATAGTCACAATCTGCACAACCTCACTAATAACAGCGAAAACCACTAAAATAACAGTCACAATCTGCAAAGCCTCACTAATAACAGCGAAAACCACTGAAATAACTGTGGCAATCTGCACAACCTCACTAATAACAGCGAAAACCACTAAAATAACAGTCACAATCTGCACAACCTCACTAATAACAGCGAAAACCACTAAAATTACAGTCACAATCTGCAAAGCCTCACTAATAACAGCGAAAACCACTAAAATAACTGTGGCAATCTGCACAACCTCACTAATAACAGCGAAAACCACTAAAATTACAGTGACAATCTGCACAACCTCACTAATAACAGCGAAAACCACTAAAATAACAGTCACAATCTGCAAAGCCTCACTAATAACAGCGAAAACCACTAAAATTACAGTGACAATCTGCAAAGCCCACTAATAACAGCGAAAACCACTAAAATTACAGTGACAATCTGCACAACCTCACTAATAACAGCGAAAACCACTAAAATAACAGTCACAATCTGCAAAGCCTCACTAATAACAGCGAAAACCACTAAAATAACAGTCACAATCTGCAAAGCCTCCCTAATAACAGCGAAAACCACTGAAATAAGTGTGGCAATCTGCACAACCTCACTAATAACAGCGAAAACCACTTAAATTACAGTGACAATCTGTACAACCTCACTAATAACAGCGAAAACCACTAAAATAACAGTCACAATCTGCAAAGCCTCACTAATAACAGCGAAAACCACTAAAATAACAGTCACAATCTGCACAACCTCACTACTAACAGCGAAAATCACTAAAATTACAGTCACAATCTGCAAAGCCTCACTAATAACAGCGAAAACCACTAAAATAACTGTGGCAATCTGCACAACCTCACTAATAACAGCGAAAACCACTAAAATTACAGTGACAATCTGCACAACCTCACTAATAACAGCGAAAACCACTAAAATAACAGTCACAATCTGCAAAGCCTCACTAACAGCGAAAACCACTAAAATAACAGTCACCATCTGCAAAGCCTCACTAATAACAGCGAAAACCACTAAAATAACTGTGGCAATCTGCACAACCTCACTAATAACAGCGAAAACCACCATAATTACAGTGACAATCTGCACAACCTCACTAATAACAGCGAAAACCACTAAAATTACAGTGACAAACTGCAAAGCCTTACTAATAACAGCGAAAACCACTAAAATAACAGTCACAATCTGCAAAGCCTCACTAATAACAGCGAAAACCACTGAAATAACTGTGGCAATCTGCACAACCTCACTAATAACAGCGAAAACCACTATAATTACAGTGACAATCTGCACAACCTCACTAATAACAGCGAAAACCACTAAAATAACAGTCACAATCTGCAAAGCCTCGCTAATAACAGCGAAAACCACTAAAATAACAGTCACAATCTGCAAAGCCTCACTAATAACAGCGAAAACCACTGAAATAACTGTGGCAATCTGCACAACCTCACTAATAACAGCGGAAAACCACTATAAATACAGTGACAATCTGCACAACCTCACTAATAACAGCGAAAACCACTAAAATAACAGTCACAATCTGCAAAGCCTCACTAATAACAGCGAAAACCACTGAAATAACTGTGGCAATCTGCACAACCTCACTAATAACAGCGAAAACCACTAAAATTACAGTGACAATCTGCAAAGCCTCACTAATAACAGCGAAAACCACTAAAATTACAGTCACAATCCGCAAAGCCTCACTAATAACAGCGAAAACCACTAAAATAACTGTGGCAATCTGCACAACCTCACTAATAACAGCGAAAGCCACTAAAATTACAGTGACAATCTGCAAAGCCTCACTAATAACAGCGAAAACCACTGAAATAACTGTGGCAATCTGCACAACCTCACTAATAACAGCGAAAACCACTAAAATTATAGTCACAATCTGCACAACCTCACTAATAACAGCGAAAACCACTAAAATAACAGTCACAATCTGCAAAGCCTCACTAATAACAGCGAAAACCACTGAAATAACTGTGGCAATCTGCACAACCTCACTAATAACAGCGAAAACCACTAAAATAACAGTCACAATCTGCAAAGCCTCACTAATAACAGCGAAAACCACTGAAATAACTGTGGCAATCTGCACAACCTCACTAATAACAGCGAAAGCCACTAAAATTACAGTGACAATCTGCAAAGCCTCACTAATAACAGCGAAACCACTGAAATAACTGTGGCAATCTGCACAACCTCACTAATAACAGCGAAAACCACTAAAATTACAGTCACAATCTGCAAAGCCTCACTAATAACAGCGAAAACCACTAAAATAACTGTGGCAATCTGCACAACCTCACTAATAACAGCGAAAACCACTAAAATTACAGTGACAATCTGCACAACCTCACTAATAACAGCGAAAACCACTAAAATAACAGTCACAATCTGCAAAGCCTCACTAATAACAGCGAAAACCACTAAAATTACAGTGACAATCTGCAAAGCCCACTAATAACAGCGAAAACCACTAAAATTACAGTGACAATCTGCACAACCTCACTAATAACAGCGAAAACCACTAAAATAACAGTCACAATCTGCAAAGCCTCACTAATAACAGCGAAAACCACTAAAATAACAGTCACAATCTGCAAAGCCTCACTAATAACAGCGAAAACCACTGAAATAAGTGTGGCAATCTGCACAACCTCACTAATAACAGCGAAAACCACTTAAATTACAGTGACAATCTGTACAACCTCACTAATAACAGCGAAAACCACTAAAATAACAGTCACAATCTGCAAAGCCTCACTAATAACAGCGAAAACCACTAAAATAACAGTCACAATCTGCACAACCTCACTAATAACAGCGAAAATCACTAAAATTACAGTCACAATCTGCAAAGCCTCACTAATAACAGCGAAAACCACTAAAATAACTGTGGCAATCTGCACAACCTCACTAATAACAGCGAAAACCACTAAAATTACAGTGACAATCTGCACAACCTCACTAATAACAGCGAAAACCACTAAAATAACAGTCACAATCTGCAAAGCCTCACTAATAACAGCGAAAACCACTAAAATAACAGTCACCATCTGCAAAGCCTCACTAATAACAGCGAAAACCACTAAAATAACTGTGGCAATCTGCACAACCTCACTAATAACAGCGAAAACCACTATAATTACAGTGACAATCTGCACAACCTCACTAATAACAGCGAAAACCACTAAAATAACAGTCACAATCTGCAAAGCCTCACTAATAACAGCGAAAACCACTAAAATAACTGTAGCAATCTGCACAACCTCACTAATAACAGCGAAAACCACTAAAATAACAGTCACAATCTGCAAAGCCTCACTAATAACAGCGAAAACCACTGAAATAACTGTGGCAATCTGCACAACCTCACTAATAACAGCGAAAACCACTAAAATAACAGTCACAATCTGCAAAGCCTCACTAATAACAGCGAAAACCACTGAAATAACTGTGGCAATCTGCACAACCTCACTAATAACAGCGAAAGCCACTAAAATTACAGTGACAATCTGCAAAGCCTCACTAATAACAGCGAAAACCACTGAAATAACTGTGGCAATCTGCACAACCTCACTAATAACAGCGAAAACCACTAAAATTACAGTCACAATCTGCAAAGCCTCACTAATAACAGCGAAAACCACTAAAATAACTGTGGCAATCTGCACAACCTCACTAATAACAGCGAAAACCACTAAAATTACAGTGACAATCTGCACAACCTCACTAATAACAGCGAAAACCACTAAAATAACAGTCACAATCTGCAAAGCCTCACTAATAACAGCGAAAACCACTAAAATTACAGTGACAATCTGCAAAGCCCACTAATAACAGCGAAAACCACTAAAATAACAGTCACAATCTGCAAAGCCTCACTAATAACAGCGAAAACCACTAAAATAACAGTCACAATCTGCACAACCTCACTAATAACAGCGAAAATCACTAAAATTATAGTCACAATCTGCAAAGCCTCACTAATAACAGCGAAAACCACTAAAATAACTGTGGCAATCTGCACAACCTCACTAATAACAGCGAAAACCACTAAAATAACAGTCACAATCTGCAAAGCCTCACTAATAACAGCGAAAACCACTAAAATAACAGTCACCATCTGCAAAGCCTCACTAATAACAGCGAAAACCACTAAAATAACTGTGGCAATCTGCACAACCTCACTAATAACAGCGAAAACCACTATAATTACAGTGACAATCTGCACAACCTCACTAATAACAGCGAAAACCACTAAAATAACAGTCACAATCTGCAAAGCCTCACTAATAACAGCGAAAACCACTAAAATAACTGTAGCAATCTGCACAACCTCACTAATAACAGCGAAAACCACTAAAATAACAGTCACAATCTGCAAAGCCTCACTAATAACAGCGAAAACCACTGAAATAACTGTGACAATCTGCACAACCTCACTAATAACAGCGAAAACCACTAAAATTACAGTGACAATCTGCAAAGCCTCACTAATAACAGCGAAAACCACTATAATTACAGTGACAATCTGCACAACCTCACTAATAACAGCGAAAACCACCAAAATAACAGTCACAATCTGCAAAGCCTCACTAATAACAGCGAAAACCACTTAAATAACTCTGGCAATCTGCACAACCTCACTAATAACAGCGAAAACCACTAAAATTACAGTGACAATCTGCAAAGCCTCACTAATAACAGCGAAAACCACTGAAATAACTGTGGCAATCTGCACAACCTCACTAATAACAGCGAAAACCACTAAAATTACAGTGACAATCTGCAAAGCCTCACTAATAACAGCGAAAACCACTAAAATAACAGTCACAATCTGCAAAGCCTCACTAATAACAGCGAAAACCACTAAAATAACTGTGACAATCTGCAAAGCCTGAAATAACTGTGGCAATCTGCACAACCTCACTAATAACAGCGAAAACCACTAAAATTACAGTGACAATCTGCACAACCTCACTAATAACAGCGAAAACCACTGAAATAACTGTGGCAATCTGCACAACCTCACTAATAACAGCGAAAACCACTATAATTACAGTGACAATCTGCACAACCTCACTAATAACAGCGAAAACCACTAAAATTACAGTGACAATCTGCAAAGCCTCACTAATAACAGCGAAAACCACTGAAATAACTGTAACAATCTGCACAACCTCACTAATAACAGCGAAAACCACTTAAATAACAGTCACAATCTGCAAAGCGTCACTTATAAAAGCGAAAACCACTGAAATAACTGTGGCAATCTGCACAACCTCACTAATAACAGCGAAAACCACTATAATTACAGTGACAATCTGCAAAGCCTCACTAATAACAGCGAAAACCACTAAAATTACAGTGACAATCTGCAAAGCCTCACTAATAACAGCGAAAACCACTAAAATAACAGTCACAATCTGCAAAGCCTCACTAATAACAGCGAAAACCACTAAAATAACAGTCACAATCTGCACAACCTCACTAATAACAGCGAAAACCACTAAAATAACAGTCACAATCTGCAAAGCCTCACTAATAACAGCGAAAACCACTAAAATAACAGTCACAATCTGCAAAGCCTCACTAATAACAGCGAAAACCACTAAAATAACTGTGGCAATCTGCACAACCTCACTAATAACAGCGAAAACCACTATAATTACAGTGACAATCTGCACAACCTCACTAATAACAGCGAAAACCACTAAAATAACAGTCACAATCTGCAAAGCCTCACTAATAACAGCGAAAACCACTAAAATAACTGTGGCAATCTGCACAACCTCACTAATAACAGCGAAAACCACTAAAATTGCAGTGAAAATCTGCACAACCTCACTAATAACAGCGAAAACCACTAAAATAACAGTCACAATCTGCAAAGCCTCACTAATAAAAGCGAAAAACACTAAAATAACAGTCACAATCTGCAAAGCCTCACTAATAACAGCGAAAACCACTGAAATAACTGTGGCAATCTGCACAACCTCACTAATAACAGCGAAAACCACTATAATTACAGTGACAATCTGCACAACCTCACTAATAACAGCGAAAACCACTAAAATAACAGTCACAATCTGCAAAGCCTCACTAATAACAGCGAAAACCACTAAAATAACTGTGGCAATCTGCACAACCTCACTAATGACAGCGAAAACCACTAAAATAACAGTCACAATCTGCAAAGCCTCACTAATAACAGCGAAAACCACTGAAATAACTGTGGCAATCTTCACAACCTCACTAATAACAGCGAAAACCACTGAAATTGCAGTGAAAATCTGCACAACCTCACTAATAACAGCGAAAACCACTAAAATAACAGTCACAATCTGCAAAGCCTCACTAATAACAGCGAAAAACACTAAAATAACAGTCACAATCTGCAAAGCCTCACTAATAACAGCGAAAACCACTGAAATAACTGTGGCAATCTGCACAACCTCACTAATAACAGCGAAAACCACTATAATTACAGTGACAATCTGCACAACCTCACTAATAACAGCGAAAACCACTAAAATAACAGTCACAATCTGCAAAGCCTCACTAATAACAGCGAAAACCACTAAAATAACTGTGGCAATCTGCACAACCTCACTAATAACAGCGAAAACCACTAAAATAACAGTCACAATCTGCAAAGCCTCACTAATAACAGCGAAAACCACTGAAATAACTGTGGCAATCTTCACAACCTCACTAATAACAGCGAAAACCACTAAAATTACAGTGACAATCTGCAAAGCCTCACTAATAACAGCGAAAACCACTAAAATTACAGTGACAATCTGCACAACCTCACTAATAACAGCGAAAACCACTAAAATAACAGTCACAATCTGCAAAGCCTCACTAATAACAGCGAAAACCACTAAAATAACTGTGACAATCTGCACAACCTCACTAATAACAGCGAAAACCACTGAAATTACAGTGACAATCTGCAAAGCCTCACTAATAACAGCGAAAACCACTAAAATAACAGTTACAATCTGCAAAGCCTCACTAATAACAGCGAAAACCACTAAAATAACTGTGGCAATCTGCACAACCTCACTAATAACAGCGAAAACCACTAAAATTACAGCGACATTCTGCAAAGCCTCACTAATAACAGCGAAAACCACTGAAATAACTGTGGCAATCTGCACAACCTCACTAATAACAGCGAAAACCACTAAAATTACAGTGACAATCTGCAAAGCCTCACTAATAACAGCGAAAACCACTAAAATAACAGTCACAATCTGCAAAGCCTCACTAATAACAGCGAAAACCACTAAAATAACTGTGGCAATCTGCACAACCTCACTAATAACAGCGAAAACCACTAAAATAACAGTCACAATCTGCAAAGCCTCACTAATAACAGCGAAAACCACTAAAATAACTGTGGCAATCTGCACAACCTCACTAATAACAGCGAAAACCACTAAAATAACAGTCACAATCTGCAAAGTCTCACTAATAACAGCGAAAACCACTGAAATAACTGTGGCAATCTTCACAACCTCACTAATAACAGCGAAAACCACTAAAATTACAGTGACAATCTGCAAAGCCTCACTAATAACAGCGAAAACCACTATAATTACAGTGACAATCTGCACAACCTCACTAATAACAGCGAAAACCACTAAAATAACAGTCACAATCTGCAAAGCCTCACTAATAACAGCGAAAACCACTAAAATAACTGTGACAATCTGCACAACCTCACTAATAACAGCGAAAACCACTGAAATTACAGTGACAATCTGCAAAGCCTCACTTATAACAGCGAAAACCACTAAAATAACAGTCACAATCTGCAAAGCCTCACTAATAACAGCGAAAACCACTAAAATAACTGTGACAATCTGCACAACCTCACTAATAACAGCGAAAACCACTAAAATTACAGTGACATTCTGCAAAGCCTCACTAATAACAGCGAAAACCACTGAAATAACTGTGGCAATCTGCACAACCTCACTAAAAACAGCGAAAACCACTAAAATTACAGTGACAATCTGCAAAGCCTCACTAATAACAGCGAAAACCACTAAAATAACAGTCACAATCTGCAAAGCCTCACTAATAACAGCGAAAACCACTAAAATAACTGTGACAATCTGCAAAGCCTCACTAATAACAGCGAAAACCACTGAAATAACTGTGGCAATCTGCACAACCTCACTAATAACAGCGAAAACCACTATAATTACAGTGACAATCTGCACAACCTCACTAATAACAGCGATCACCACTAAAATTACAGTGACAATCTGCAAAGCCTCACTTATAACAGCGAAAACCACTGAAATAACTGTAACAATCTGCACAACCTCACTAATAACAGCGAAAACCACTTAAATAACAGTCACAATCTGCAAAGCGTCATTAATAAAAGCGAAAACCACTGAAATAACGGTGGCAATCTGCACAACCTCACTAATAACAGCGAAAACCACTATAATTACAGTGACAATCTGCAAAGCCTCACTAATAACAGCGAAAACCACTAAAATTACAGTGACAATCTGCAAAGCCTCACTAATAACAGCGAAAACCACTATAATAACAGTCACAATCTGCAAAGCCTCACTAATAACAGCAAAAACCACTAAAATAACAGTCACAATCTGCACAACCTCACTAATAACAGCGAAAACCACTAAAATAACAGTCACAATCTGCAAAGCCTCACTAATAACAGCGAAAACCACTAAAATAACAGTCACAATCTGCAAAGCCTCACTAATAACAGCGAAAACCACTATAATTACAGTGACAATCTGCACAACCTCACTAATAACAGCGAAAACCACTAAAATAACAGTCACAATCTGCAAAGCCTCACTAATAACAGCGAAAACCACTAAAATAACTGTGACAATCTGCACAAGCTCACTAATAACAGCGAAAACCACTGAAATTACAGTGACAATCTGCAAAGCCTCACTAATAACAGCGAAAACCACTAAAATAACAGTCACAATCTGCAAAGCCTCACTAATAACAGCGAAAACCACTAAAATAACTGTGGCAATCTGCACAACCTCACTAATAACAGCGAAAACCACTAAAATTACAGTGACATTCTGCAAAGCCTCACTAATAACAGCGAAAACCACTGAAATAACTGTGGCAATCTGCACAACCTCACTAATAACAGCGAAAACCACTAAAATAACAGTCACAATCTGCAAAGCCTCACTAATAACAGCGAAAACCACTAAAATAACAGTCACAATCTGCAAAGCCTCACTAATAACAGCGAAAACCACTATAATTACAGTGACAATCTGCACAACCTCACTAATAACAGCGAAAACCACTAAAATAACAGTCACAATCTGCAAAGCCTCACTAATAACAGCGAAAACCACTAAAATAACTGTGACAATCTGCACAAGCTCACTAATAACAGCGAAAACCACTGAAATTACAGTGACAATCTGCAAAGCCTCACTAATAACAGCGAAAACCACTAAAATAACAGTCACAATCTGCAAAGCCTCACTAATAACAGCGAAAACCACTAAAATAACTGTGGCACTCTGCACAACCTCACTAATAACAGCGAAAACCACTAAAATTACAGTGACATTCTGCAAAGCCTCACTAATAACAGCGAAAACCACTGAAATAACTGTGGCAATCTGCACAACCTCACTAATAACAGCGAAAACCACTAAAATTACAGTGACAATCTGCAAAGCCTCACTAATAACAGCGAAAACCACTAAAATAACAGTCACAATCTGCAAAGCCTCACTAATAACAGCGAAAACCACTAAAATAACTGTGACAATCTGCAAAGCCTCACTAATAACAGCGAAAACCACTGAAATAACTGTGGCAATCTGCACAACCTCACTAATAACAGCGAAAACCACTATAATTACAGTGACAATCTGCACAACCTCACTAATAACAGCGAAAACCACTAAAATTACAGTGACAATCTGCAAAGCCTCACTAATAACAGCGAAAACCACTGAAATAACTGTAACAATCTGCACAACCTCACTAATAACAGCGAAAACCACTTAAATAACAGTCACAATCTGCAAAGCGTCACTAATAAAAGCGAAAACCACTGAAATAACTGTGGCAATCTGCACAACCTCACTAATAACAGCGAAAACCACTATAATTACAGTGACAATCTGCAAAGCCTCACTAATAACAGCGAAAACCACTAAAATTACAGTGACAATCTGCAAAGCCTCACTAATAACAGCGAAAACCACTAAAATAACAGTCACAATCTGCAAAGCCTCACTAATAACAGCGAAAACCACTAAAATAACAGTCACAATCTGCACAACCTCACTAATAACAGCGAAAACCACTAAAATAACAGTCACAATCTGCAAAGCCTCACTAATAACAGCGAAAACCACTAAAATAACAGTCACAATCTGCAAAGCCTCACTAATAACAGCGAAAACCACTAAAATAACTGTGGCAATCTGCACAACCTCACTAATAACAGCGAAAACCACTATAATTACAGTGACAATCTGCACAACCTCACTAATAACAGCGAAAACCACTAAAATAACAGTCACAATCTGCAAAGCCTCACTAATAACAGCGAAAACCACTAAAATAACTGTGGCAATCTGCACAACCTCACTAATAACAGCGAAAACCACTAAAATTGCAGTGAAAATCTGCACAACCTCACTAATAACAGCGAAAACCACTAAAATAACAGTCACAATCTGCAAAGCCTCATTAATAACAGCGAAAAACACTAAAATAACAGTCACAATCTGCAAAGCCTCACTAATAACAGCAAAAACCACTGAAATAACTGTGGCAATCTGCACAACCTCACTAATAACAGCGAAAACCACTATAATTACAGTGACAATCTGCACAACCTCACTAATAACAGCGAAAACCACTAAAATAACAGTCACAATCTGCAAAGCCTCACTAATAACAGCGAAAACCACTAAAATAACTGTGGCAAACTGCACAACCTCACTAATAACAGCGAAAACCACTAAAATAACAGTCACAATCTGCAAAGCCTCACTAATAACAGCGAAAACCACTGAAATAACTGTGGCAATCTTCACAACCTCACTAATAACAGCGAAAACCACTAAAATTACAGTGACAATCTGCAAAGCCTCACTAATAACAGCGAAAACCACTAAAATTACAGTGACAATCTGCACAACCTCACTAATAACAGCGAAAACCACTAAAATAACAGTCACAATCTGCAAAGCCTCACTAATAACAGCGAAAACCACTAAAATAACTGTGACAATCTGCACAACCTCACTAATAACAGCGAAAACCACTGAAATTACAGTGACAATCTGCAAAGCCTCCCTAATAACAGCGAAAACCACTAAAATAACAGTCACAATCTGCAAAGCCTCACTAATAACAGCGAAAACCACTAAAATAACTGTGGCAATCTGCACAACCTCACTAATAACAGCGAAAACCACTAAAATTACAGTGACATTCTGCAAAGCCTCACTAATAACAGCGAAAACCACTGAAATAACTGTGGCAATCTGCACAACCTCACTAATAACAGCGAAAACCACTAAAATTACAGTGACAATCTGCAAAGCCTCACTAATAACAGCGAAAACCACTAAAATAACAGTCACAATCTGCAAAGCCTCACTAATAACAGCGAAAACCACTAAAATAACTGTGGCAATCTGCACAACCTCACTAATAACAGCGAAAACCACTAAAATAACAGTCACAATCTGCAAAGCCTCACTAATAACAGCGAAAACCACTAAAATAACTGTGGCAATCTGCACAACCTCACTAATAACAGCGAAAACCACTAAAATAACAGTCACAATCTGCAAAGCCTCACTAATAACAGCGAAAACCACTGAAATAACTGTGGCAATCTTCACAACCTCACTAATAACAGCGAAAACCACTAAAATTACAGTGACAATCTGCAAAGCCTCACTAATAACAGCGAAAACCACTATAATTACAGTGACAATCTGCACAACCTCACTAATAACAGCGAAAACCACTAAAATAACAGTCACAATCTGCAAAGCCTCACTAATAACAGCGAAAACCACTAAAATAACTGTGACAATCTGCACAACCTCACTAATAACAGCGAAAACCACTGAAATTACAGTGACAATCTGCAAAGCCTCACTAATAACAGCGAAAACCACTAAAATAACAGTCACAATCTGCAAAGCCTCACTAATAACAGCGAAAACCACTAAAATAACTGTGGCAATCTGCACAACCTCACTAATAACAGCGAAAACCACTAAAATTACAGTGACATTCTGCAAAGCCTCACTAATAACAGCGAAAACCACTGAAATAACTGTGGCAATCTGCACAACCTCACTAATAACAGCGAAAACCACTAAAATTACAGTGACAATCTGCAAAGCCTCACTAATAACAGCGAAAACCACTAAAATAACAGTCACAATCTGCAAAGCCTCACTAATAACAGCGAAAACCACTAAAATAACTGTGACAATCTGCAAAGCCTCACTAATAACAGCGAAAACCACTTAAATAACTGTGGCAATCTGCACAACCTCACTAATAACAGCGAAAACCACTAAAATTACAGTGACAATCTGCACAACCTCACTAATAACAGCGAAAACCACTGAAATAACTGTGGCAATCTGCACAACCTCACTAATAACAGCGAAAACCACTATAATTACAGTGACAATCTGCACAACCTCACTAATAACAGCGAAAACCACTAAAATAACAGTCACAATCTGCAAAGCCTCACTAATAACAGCGAAAACCACTAAAATAACTGTGGCAATTTGCACAACCTCACTAATAACAGCGAAAACCACTAAAATTACAGTGACAATCTGCAAAGCCTCACTAATAACAGCGAAAACCACTAAAATAACAGTCACAATCTGCAAAGCCTCACTAATAACAGCGAAAACCACTAAAATAACAGTCACCATCTGCAAAGCCTCACTAATAACAGCGAAAACCACTAAAATAACTGTGGCAATCTGCACAACCTCACTAATAACAGCGAAAACCACTATAATTACAGTGACAATCTGCACAACCTCACTAATAACAGCGAAAACCACTAAAATAACAGTCACAATCTGCAAAGCCTCACTAATAACAGCGAAAACCACTAAAATAACTGTGGCAATCTGCACAACCTCACTAATAACAGCGAAAACCACTAAAATAACAGTCACAATCTGCAAAGCCTCACTAATAACAGCGAAAACCACTGAAATAACTGTGGCAATCTGCACAACCTCACTAATAACAGCGAAAACCACTAAAATTACAGTGACAATCTGCAAAGCCTCACTAATAACAGCGAAAACCACTATAATTACAGTGACAATCTGCACAACCTCACTAATAACAGCGAAAACCACCAAAATAACAGTCACAATCTGCAAAGCCTCACTAATAACAGCGAAAACCACTTAAATAACTGTGACAATCTGCACAACCTCACTAATAACAGCGAAAACCACTAAAATTACAGTGACAATCTGCAAAGCCTCACTAATAACAGCGAAAACCACTAAAATAACAGTCACAATCTGCAAAGTCTCACTAATAACAGCGAAAACCACTAAAATAACTGTGGCAATCTGCACAACCTCACTAATAACAGCGAAAACCACTAAAATTACAGTGACAATCTGCAAAGCCTCACTAATAACAGCGAAAACCACTGAAATAACTGTGGCAATCTGCACAACCTCACTAATAACAGCGAAAACCACTAAAATTACAGTGACAATCTGCAAAGCCTCACTAATAACAGCGAAAACCACTAAAATAACAGTCACAATCTGCAAAGCCTCACTAATAACAGCGAAAACCACTAAAATAACTGTGACAATCTGCAAAGCCTCACTAATAACAGCGAAAACCACTGAAATAACTGTGGCAATCTGCACAACCTCACTAATAACAGCGAAAACCACTAAAATTACAGTGACAATCTGCACAACCTCACTAATAACAGCGAAAACCACTGAAATAACTGTGGCAATCTGCACAACCTCACTAATAACAGCGAAAACCACTATAATTACAGTGACAATCTGCACAACCTCACTAATAACAGCGAAAACCACTAAAATTACAGTGACAATCTGCAAAGCCTCACTAATAACAGCGAAAACCACTGAAATAACTGTGGCAATCTGCACAACCTCACTAATAACAGCGAAAACCATTTAAATAACAGTCACAATCTGCAAAGCGTCACTAATAAAAGCGAAAACCACTGAAATAACTGTGGCAATCTGCACAACCTCACTAATAACAGCGAAAACCACTATAATTACAGTGACAATCTGCAAAGCCTCACTAATAACAGCGAAAACCACTAAAATTACAGTGACAATCTGCAAAGCCTCACTAATAACAGCGAAAACCACTAAAATAACAGTCACAATCTGCAAAGCCTCACTAATAACAGCGAAAACCACTAAAATAACAGTCACAATCTGCACAACCTCACTAATAACAGCGAAAACCACTAAAATAACAGTCACAATCTGCAAAGCCTCACTAATAACAGCGAAAACCACTAAAATAACAGTCACAATCTGCAAAGCCTCACTAATAACAGCGAAAACCACTAAAATAACTGTGGCAATCTGCACAACCTCACTAATAACAGCGAAAACCACTATAATTACAGTGACAATCTGCACAACCTCACTAATAACAGCGAAAACCACTAAAATAACAGTCACAATCTGCAAAGCCTCACTAATAACAGCGAAAACCACTAAAATAACTGTGGCAATCTGCACAACCTCACTAATAACAGCGAAAACCACTAAAATTGCAGTGAAAATCTGCACAACCTCACTAATAACAGCGAAAACCACTAAAATAACAGTCACAATCTGCAAAGCCTCACTAATAACAGCGAAAACCACTAAAATAACAGTCACAATCTGCAAAGCCTCACTAATAACAGCGAAAACCACTGAAATAACTGTGGCAATCTGCACAACCTCACTAATAACAGCGAAAACCACTATAATTACAGTGACAATCTGCACAACCTCACTAATAACAGCGAAAACCACTAAAATAACAGTCACAATCTGCAAAGCCTCACTAATAACAGCGAAAACCACTAAAATAACTGTGGCAATCTGCACAACCTCACTAATAACAGCGAAAACCACTAAAATAACAGTCACAATCTGCAAAGCCTCACTAATAACAGCGAAAACCACTGAAATAACGGTGGCAATCTTCACAACCTCACTAATAACAGCGAAAACCACTAAAATTACAGTGACAATCTGCAAAGCCTCACTAATAACAGCGAAAACCACTAAAATTACAGTGACAATCTGCACAACCTCACTAATAACAGCGAAAACCACTAAAATAACAGTCACAATCTGCAAAGCCTCACTAATAACAGCGAAAACCACTAAAATAAATGTGACAATCTGCACAACCTCACTAATAACAGCGAAAACCACTGAAATTACAGTGACAATCTGCAAAGCCTCACTAATAACAGCGAAAACCACTAAAATAACAGTCACAATCTGCAAAGCCTCACTAATAACAGCGAAAACCACTAAAATAACTGTGGCAATCTGCACAACCTCACTAATAACAGCGAAAACCACTAAAATTACAGTGACATTCTGCAAAGCCTCACTAATAACAGCGAAAACCACTGAAATAAATGTGGCAATCTGCACAACCTCACTAATAACAGCGAAAACCACTAAAATTACAGTGACAATCTGCAAAGCCTCACTAATAACAGCGAAAACCACTAAAATAACAGTCACAATCTGCAAAGCCTCACTAATAACAGCGAAAACCACTAAAATAACTGTGACAATCTGCAAAGCCTCACTAATAACAGCGAAAACCACTGAAATAACTGTGGCAATCTGCACAACCTCACTAATAACAGCGAAAACCACTAAACTTACAGTGACAATCTGCAAAGCCTCACTAATAACAGCGAAAACCACTAAAATAACAGTCACAATCTGCAAAGCCTCACTAATATCAGCGAAAACCACTAAAATAACAGTCACAATCTGCACAACCTCACTAATAACAGCGAAAACCACTAAAATAACAGTCACAATCTGCAAAGCCTCACTAATAACAGCGAAAACCACTAAAATAACAGTCACAATCTGCAAAGCCTCACTAATAACAGCGAAAACCACTAAAATAACTAAGGCAATCTGCACAACCTCACTAATTACAGCGAAAACCACTATAATTACAGTGACAATTTGCACAACCTCACTAATAACAGCGAAAACCACTAAAATAACAGTCACAATCTGCAAAGCCTCACTAATAACAGCGAAAACCACTAAAATAACTGTGGCAATCTGCACAACCTCACTAATAACAGCGAAAACCACTAAAATTGCAGTGAAAATCTGCACAACCTCACTAATAACAGCGAAAACCACTAAAATAACAGTCACAATCTGCAAAGCCTCACTAATAACAGCGAAAACCACTAAAATAACAGTCACAATCTGCAAAGCCTCACTAATAACAGCGAAAACCACTGAAATAACTGTGGCAATCTGCACAACCTCACTAATAACAGCGAAAACCACTATAATTACAGTGACAATCTGCACAACCTCACTAATAACAGCGAAAACCACTAAAATAACAGTCACAATCTGCAAAGCCTCACTAATAACAGCGAAAACCACTAAAATAACTGTGGCAATCTGCACAACCTCACTAATAACAGCGAAAACCACTAAAATAACAGTCACAACCTGCAAAGCCTCACTAATAACAGCGAAAACCACTGAAATAACTGTGGCAATCTTCACAACCTCACTAATAACAGCGAAAACCACTAAAATTGCAGTGAAAATCTGCACAACCTCACTAATAACAGCGAAAACCACTAAAATAACAGTCACAATCTGCAAAGCCTCACTAATAACAGCGAAAACCACTGAAATAACTGTGGCAATCTTCACAACCTCACTAATAACAGCGAAAACCACTAAAATTACAGTGAAAATCTGCAAAGCCTCACTAATAACAGCGAAAACCACTATAATTACAGTGACAATCTGCACAACCTCACTAATAACAGCGAAAACCACTAAAATAACAGTCACAATCTGCAAAGCCTCACTAATAACAGCGAAAACCACTATAATTACAGTGACAATCTGCACAACCTCACTAATAACAGCGAAAACCACTAAAATAACAGTCACAATCTGCAAAGCCTCACTAATAACAGCGAAAACCACTAAAATAACAGTCACAATCTGCAAAGCCTCACTAATAACAGCGAAAACCACTAAAATAACTGTGGCAATCTGCACAACCTCACTAATAACAGCGAAAACCACTAAAATTACAGTGACATTCTGCAAAGCCTCACTAATAACAGCGAAAACCACTGAAATAACTGTGGCAATCTGCACAACCTCACTAATAACAGCGAAAACCACTAAAATTACAGTGACAATCTGCAAAGCCTCACTAATAACAGCGAAAACCACTAAAATAACAGTCACAATCTGCAAAGCCTCACTAATAACAGCGAAAACCACTAAAATAACTGTGACAATCTGCAAAGCCTCACTAATAACAGCGAAAACCACTTTAATAACTGTGGCAATCTGCACAACCTCACTAATAACAGCGAAAACCACTAAAATTACAGTGACAATCTGCACAACCTCACTAATAACAGCGAAAACCACTGAAATAACTGTGGCAATCTGCACAACCTCACTAATAACAGCGAAAACCACTATAATTACAGTGACAATCTGCACAACCTCACTAATAACAGCGAAAACCACTAAAATAACAGTCACAATCTGCAAAGCCTCACTAATAACAGCGAAAACCACTAAAATAACTGTGGCAATTTGCACAACCTCACTAATAACAGCGAAAACCACTAAAATTACATTGACAATCTGCAAAGCCTCACTAATAACAGCGAAAACCACTGAAATAACTGTGGCAATCTGCACAACCTCACTAATAACAGCGAAAACCACTAAAATTACAGTGACAATCTGCAAAGCCTCACTAATAACAGCGAAAACCACTAAAATAACAGTCACAATCTGCAAAGCCTCACTAATAACAGCGAAAACCACTAAAATAACTGTGGCAATCTGCACAGCCTCACTAATAACAGCGAAAACCACTAAAATTACAGTGACAATCTGCAAAGCCTCACTAATAACAGCGAAAACCACTGAAATAACTGTGGCAATCTGCACAACCTCACTAATAACAGCGAAAACCACTAAAATTACAGTGACAATCTGCAAAGCCTCACTAATAACAGCGAAAACCACTAAAATAACAGTCACAATCTGCAAAGCCTCACTAATAACAGCGAAAACCACTAAAATAACTGTGACAATCTGCAAAGCCTCACTAATAACAGCGAAAACCACTGAAATAACTGTGGCAATCTGCACAACCTCACTAACAACAGCGAAAACCACTAAAATTACAGTGACAATCTGCACAAACTCACTAATAACAGCGAAAACCACTGAAATAACTGTGGCAATCTGCACAACCTCACTAATAACAGCGAAAACCACTATAATTACAGTGACAATCTGCACAACCTCACTAATAACAGCGAAAACCACTAAAATTACAGTGACAATCTGCAAAGCCTCACTAATAACAGCGAAAACCACTGAAATAACTGTGGCAATCTGCACAACCTCACTAATAACAGCGAAAACCACTTAAATAACAGTCACAATCTGCAAAGCGTCACTAATAATAGCGAAAACCACTGAAATAACTGTGGCAATCTGCACAACCTCACTAATAACAGCGAAAACCACTATAATTACAGTGACAATCTGCAAAGCCTCACTAATAACAGCGAAAACCACTAAAATTACAGTGACAATCTGCAAAGCCTCACTAATAACAGCGAAAACCACTAAAATAACAGTCACAATCTGCAAAGCCTCACTAATAACAGCGAAAACCACTAAAATAACAGTCACAATCTGCACAACCTCACTAATAACAGCGAAAACCACTAAAATAACAGTCACAATCTGCAAAGCCTCACTAATAACAGCGAAAACCACTAAAATAACAGTCACAATCTGCAAAGCCTCACTAATAACAGCGAAAACCATTAAAATAACTGTGGCAATCTGCACAACCTCACTAATAACAGCGAAAACCACTATAATTACAAAGACAATCTGCACAACCTCACTAATAACAGCGAAAACCACTAAAATAACAGTCACAATCTGCAAAGCCTCACTAATAACAGCGAAAACCACTAAAATAACTGTGGCAATCTGCACAACCTCACTAATAACAGCGAAAACCACTAAAATTGCAGTGAAAATCTGCACAACCTCACTAATAACAGCGAAAACCACTAAAATAACAGTCACAATCTGCAAAGCCTCACTAATAACAGCAAAAACCACTAAAATAACAGTCACAATCTGCAAAGCCTCACTAATAACAGCGAAAACCACTGAAATAACTGTGGCAATCTGCACAACCTCACTAATAACAGCGAAAACCACTATAATTACAGTGACAATCTGCACAACCTCACTAATAACAGCGAAAACCACTAAAATAACAGTCACAATCTGCAAAGCCTCACTAATAACAGCGAAAACCACTAAAATAACTGTGGCAATCTGCACAACCTCACTAATATCAGCGAAAACCACTAAAATAACAGTCACAATCTGCAAAGCCTCACTAATAACAGCGAAAACCACTGAAATAACTGTGGCAATCTTCACAACCTCACTAATAACAGCGAAAACCACTAAAATTACAGTGACAATCTGCAAAGCCTCACTAATAACAGCGAAAACCCCTATAATTACAGTGACAATCTGCACAACCTCACTAATAACAGCGAAAACCACTAAAATAACAGTCACAATCTGCAAAGCCTCACTAATAACAGCGAAAACCACTAAAACAACTGTGACAATCTGCACAACCTCACTAATAACAGCGAAAACCACTGAAATTACAGTGACAATCTGCAAAGCCTCACTAATAACAGCGAAAACCACTAAAATAACAGTCACAATCTGCAAAGCCTCACTAATAACAGCGAAAACCACTAAAATAACTGTGGCAATCTGCACAACCTCACTAATAACAGCGATGTTAGGTTAATAGACGTGGATCATTCAGGGATCTATAGTTACATTAATAGTTGTACTCGGATGATTAAAATGTATTCGTTTTCCTTTTACTAACTTTATTCTAACAACCATTTTATTGTTACAAAATTTATCAGCTCGAGATATTATGTGTTAGTCGCGAACAATTAGTAAAACGATTGATATAAGATTAGTTGATTGAGCAACTCTCTGAGGCGTTGAATTAAGAAGGAGATGCAAATAACTTGGTTTATGAAAGACTTTAGTGAGTGACTTACATAATTATCAAATGATTACTTGCTGGTCTAGATAGCTTCTGATGATAGATAATTGGTCCCAGCAAGCCACAGTATAACAAACTGAATAGTTGTGGTGTGTGATTGGATTCACTGAATTGTCAAAAGATTACTTGCTGGTCTAATGATCGATAATTGGTCCCAGCAATCCACAGTATAGCAAACTGAATGATTTTGACACAATAACTTTAGATTCACTCACTAAAAAACTTTGCTGATCACTCTTCTAGGTGTCACAGGAGGAAAGAAAAAGGTAAGTTTGATGTTCACTCTGGAAACGTATGATATCTACGAGGTGTCGGCGAAGACTGGTTGAATGGTAGGACGCGAAAACAAAGGAAGAAGAAGTTGTTTTTATGGGCAAAGGATTCCTATTTGTTAATGAGATTGTGGGAGGGAAGAAGGACGAAAATTTGGCAATGTTGGAAAATTTCCAACATGTAGCAATGCCGTAATAACCCACGAAACAATTTATTCCTTATATTTATTTAGGGTGTATGGCTTGCACGTCTCAATCCTTCACAGAACATAGAAATTGAATTTGATCACCTCACAGTGTTTGGACAGCTGTTCAAGTGTTCCTGGTACCAGATTCGACAAAAGGAAATTGATCACCGCAATTCCTTAACATTTCCGCCCGCCTTCGTTGATCCCAGCGACGAATTTTCTATTTTGGATGATATGTGCAGTGGAACTAGCTTGATAACTGGTCGCGTGTACGTGGAGGTGCTTGTTTTTACAGTTACGACTCGAGTGATGTTATCAGCTCCAGGGTGAGTGTCCATAATTCTTCCTAATGGCCATTTTGCTGGTGGGAATCGCTCATCGATAATCAACACCATGTCTCCTTTCTGAATTGATTGGAAACTCTGATTCCATTTATATCTTGCTTGGTGGCGTTGGAGATATTCTTTTGACCACCGATTCCAGAAGCTCTGGATGATTTGACTTAGATGCTGCCATTGAGAAAGTCGAGTTGTTCTGATTAGTTCTAAGTTAGGCGTGGAACTAATGTTAGTGGCTGGCCAATTAGAAAGTGACCTGGAGTTAAAACGTCGAGATCATCAGGGTCATCTGTCAGTGCACAAAGTGGTCGAGAATTCAGGATAGCTTCAATTTGAGTCAGGATGGTACTGAGTTGCTCGTATGTGAGTTTTGTTTCTCCCACTATTCTGCGAAGGTGATATTTCATGGATTTTACTGAAGCTTCAAACTTTCCTCCAAAGTGAGGTGCTGATGGAGGGTTGAATTTCCATTTTGTTCCATCAGATGCTATTAGCGAGGCGAAGTCTTTTAATGTTTCTGACTGCTGTGAAAATAGATCTCTGAGTTCTTTGTCGCTTCCTTTAAAGTTTGTCCCGCAGTCACTAGTTAAGGTGGCACAGATACCTCTTCGTGAAATGAAACGTTTATACGCTGCTATGAATGCTTCCGTTGAGTAGTCTGTTGCGATTTCGAGATGGATGGCTGATGTCGAGAAGCAGACGAAGACTGCTATCCAGGCTTTGTATAGCCTTGCATTCCCTTTCCAAGTCTTGAGAGTAAATGGGCCAGCGTAGTCGACGCCAGAATGGAGAAATGGTCTCGATGGAGTGACTCGTGATGGTGGTAGCTGACCCATTAGGTATTGGGCGTGCTGTTTTCTATATCGAGTGCAAGTGACACATTTCAGGATTGATGATCTGACTGATGTTCGACCGCCGATGACCCAGAATTGCTGTCTGAGCACTGCTAAAGTTTCTTGAGTTGATCCATGAAGTGCTTTGAAGTGCGCGGCCCTGATTAGTAGTGTTGAGACATGCGAGTTTCGAGGCAGAATCAGTGGGTGTTTCTGAGAGTAGCTGAGGTTAGAGTTTTCTAATCGTCCACCAACGCGTAATAATCCCAAAGAGCAGAGGAATGGATTAAGTTTAATTAAAGTGCTGTTTCTCGTTATTTCCTTGGTTGTTTTTAGGTCGTTAATTTCTTTGTAGAAGTGTATTTGTTGCACATATCGAATTATGATGTTGGTAGCTGAGGAGAGTTCTGCTGGCGTCAGAGGGGATTTTAACGCAGGTGACGGTTCTTTTTTCAGAAGAGCTACCATTCGTCGACAAATTGCTGTGACTCTGATTAGCTTCTCCCATGATGAGTATCGAGTGTTCAAATCCCATTGCTGAGTTACTGCTGCGTGATGAACTGATCGCTCTTCTAGATCTTCTTCAAAAGTTGTTGGAATTTCGTTGCTGGTTGGCCACATATCTGGAGGGTTCTGAAGCCATTGAGGTCCAGTCCACCACAGTGGAAATTCTTTGAGTTCTTTAGCGGATAACCCACGAGTGGCACAATCCGCTGGATTTATTTTTCCTGAAATATGATGCCATTGGGCGCTGGGTATAGTTTCTCTGATGTAGCACACTCGGTTATGAACAAAGTCCTTCCATCGTGAAGGATGGTTGTTGATCCAAGTAAGAGTTATAGTTGAATCTGTCCAGAAGTGGATAGGAAAGTCGCTAAAATGAAGGACGTTTTGACAATGTTTAGCTAATTTGACTGCCATGACTGCAGCTGAGAGTTCCAATCTTGGTATCGTCATCCGTTTAATCGGAGCTACTTTAGTCTTTGAACACAGTAGGTGAACTTCAGTTGATGATCCTGTTGATGTTTTTGTAAAAATTGCTGCGGCCATAGCTGCTTGCGATGCATCACAAAAACAATGGAGTTCAATGTTTCCAGCAGGTTGAAGCCCAATCCATCTTGGGATTTGAATAGTATCTAGTCCTTTCAACAATGATTGACGTTGGTTCCAGGTGTTGAGTTGAGCAGGTGAAAGCTCGTCATCCCATTGCAGTTTGACTGCCCAAAGTTCTTGCATGAAAATTTTCAGTTGTATGAAGACTGGTGATAAAAGTCCCATAGGATCAAATAGTTGAGCAATTTTTGACAGTACTGCTCGTTTAGTGACTTTATTAGGTGGCAATGATGAAAACTTGAAGTGTAATTCGTCAGTCGAAGGATTCCAAAATAGCCCTAAGGCTCTGATTGTGTTGTCTTGAAGTTGAATTGAGGTAGTTTTTAAGCAGTGTTCTGGTGGAAGATGACGACAGGCCTCTGGATGATTACTAACCCACTTTCTTAGAGGGAATCCGCCCGCCATGCACATTTTGTTGACTTGATTAATTTTATCCTGAATATCTTCGAGTGTATTAGATCCGCCAAAAATGTCGTCTACATATCTTCCATGTTTCATAATCTCGACGGCCTTTGGGTGGTTATGACCTTCATCAGTGATTAGCTGCAAGATGGTTCTCAACGCTAAGAATGGGGCACTCGCAAGTCCATATGTTACAGTTGTCAGCTGATACTTAATTAATTCGTTGTTTTCTTTCCACAATATCCGCTGATATTTCCAGTCATCGGGATGGACGTTGATTTGTCGATACATTTTCTCGATGTCTGTTGAGAATATGTATCGAAACTGACGAAACCATAATAGGATATCGAAGAGATCCACTTGTAATTTAGTTCCGGTGTGCAGGATATTGTTAAGAGATTGGCCTCTTGGTGTTCGACAGGATCCATTAAAAACGACTCGCAATTTTGTTGTAGTGCTGGATTCACGAATGACTCCATGATGAGGGAGATAGTAGGTCGATTCTGGGTCTTTTTCCTGAGGTGCAACTAGGACCATATGATTAAGACTTTTGTATTCTTGCATGAATGATGAGTATGCTGCTGCGAATTCTTTATTTTTCTCAAATCTTATATTCATGTGATTGAGAGCTTTAAGGGCAGGAACGGAGGAATTTCCAAGTTGACTTGGAGATGTTTTGAAAGGTAACCTAACGATGTATTTTCCACTTGAATCGCGTTGATGAGTGTCGATGAAATGTTGTTCACACTCTTCATCCTCAGCAGATAAACTGGATTTATTATTTGTAGGAAGTTCTTCTTGGATCCAGAATTTTTCCAGTAGGTTGTCAAGCTCTTGATCAACTAGACAATGATGAGCTGAGGCAGTTGATTGTTGGGTGTCAACATTCACTGGGCCAGAGATAACCCAGCCAAGTGTCGTGAGTTGAGCTACTGGTGCATTGACTGGACCTTTAATGATTGAACCTTCCAATAACTGAACGTAGTAATCCACGCCAATGATGAGATCTATGCGTTTTTGACTGAGAAATTGTGGATCAGCGAGTTGTAGATTTTTCAAATGATTCCATTGATTGATAGGTTGATGATGTGAGGTAGGCAAGTGGGAAGTCAACTTTGAAAGGACGTGAGCAGTTATCTCGACTTCGACGTCTGAATTGAAATGTGGTTTGATTGAAACAGTTACACCACCCCTGGTCTTTCCGACTTGATTGGATCCAATGCTTACTATAGACAATGATGATTTTTTTCTAGGTAGATTTAGTTCCTGTACTAGTTTCTCAGACACCAAAGAGACTTCTGCTCCTTGATCAAGAAGAGCCCAGATCACTTTTGTCATTCCCTTAGAATTGATGACACGGATTTTCGCTGTTGCAAGAAGTACATTGGGTGCTTGTACATTCTCTATGTGAGCATGATTAACTTGTTTCTGTTGGTCTGCTGGTTGCGATGATGCTGATTTTGATTCATTGATGTGAAGGATTGTGTGATGCTTACGTCCACATTTTTTACAGCGTCTTGTCGACTTGCAATTGCTTATCCTGTGATGTCCAAGACAATTGAAACAAAGTCCTTTTGATTTTATGAGGTCCTGACGTTGCTGCGTAGTCTTTGCTGTTAATTGATCACACTGATACGTGTAGTGGTTGGTAGAGCAGATTTCACATGATGGTGATTTTTCCACGAAGTGTGCTCTAGCCGATGTTTGTTTTTGCTTTGATCTTGGAAAATCTGATTGCGAAATTTCAAATGATTGTAATGACAGCAGTCGTGATTCCATGAATTTTTTCAACGCATTCCAAGTTGGTGCAGCTGTTGATGCTCCTAGGTGAAGTTCCCAGGCTTTTACTGAGTCTGAGTCTAAGCGTTGAACAGCCATGAAGACTAGGAAGTCATCACAATGGTGAATTGGCCTTCCTAAAGATTCTAGGTTACGGTAGAATTCACCAAACGACATATATAAGTTTTCGAGTTCTGATGCTGAATCACTTGTCATTTTCTTTAATGAGAAGAGCTTCCTGAGTGCAGAATTGACATGACGCCTTTCGTTTTCATAAAATTCAAGCACCGTGTCCCAAGCTGTTTGAAAGTTTTCGTTAGTTGTAGCTGTATTTTTAAGTAGCAATGCTGCTGGCCCTTCTAGATGAGTCTTAAGATAAGTTAGCTTCTCCACTGGAGGTATAGATGGATTATTATACACCATTGATGTAAAAAGACCCTTGAATGATAGCCAGTCTGACAGTTTTCCATTGAATGTTGGTAGTTCAAGCCTTTTTAGCCGAGGGAATTGATAATTCGATGATGTGTTCATTGGCATAGCTTGAGATGTAGGTAAATGTGGGTGAACAAATGAAGACTGGATAGATTGCAGTGATGTTGATGGTTCTGCAGTGCTAGGAAGAGGTCGCACTTCTCGATGAACTAAATTCTGCGAATAGGAATCTTTCATAGACTCCGCTGATGATGATGATGGAAGTTTATCGTTCAGGAGTTCTCTCATCATTTCAGTGGCCTCCAAGTAATTTTCATAAGTTTTTGCATAATGATCCCTGGAAAAGTAAGAACGCTGCTTCACTTCCCGTCGCGTCTGCGAATCAGCTACCGCTAATGCTAGGTTGATGGCTTGATGATTGGTAGAGAACTGTTGCCACTGATCCTGGATGGCTTCCAAACGGGTTTGAATACGGGTGATTGTGAGGTTCTCACGACCAACTTTAACTAGATTGGCATATGCGACTCTCAGCGAATCACGAATTGATCCTTGCTGATCGATTCGGGACTGAATGTGTTCAGCTCTCATGATTATGTGCTAAAAGCACGGGTTTAATTAGGGTTAGAAATAAAATAAAGTTTTGAAAATTAAGATTAATTTTAGAAAGAATGGTCAACTTCAGAATTCAACGATTGCTTTTGAATACCGAAGTCAAGATCAAAATTCATTTACTATGTATTTCCCTGATATCCGGCTCGAAGGACCAAAAATAATGTTAGGTTAATAGACGTGGATCATTCAGGGATCTATAGTTACATTAATAGTTGTACTCGGATGATTAAAATGTATTCGTTTTCCTTTTACTAACTTTATTCTAACAACCATTTTATTGTTACAAAATTTATCAGCTCGAGATATTATGTGTTAGTCGCGAACAATTAGTAAAACGATTGATATAAGATTAGTTGATTGAGCAACTCTCTGAGGCGTTGAATTAAGAAGGAGATGCAAATAACTTGGTTTATGAAAGACTTTAGTGAGTGACTTACATAATTATCAAATGATTACTTGCTGGTCTAGATAGCTTCTGATGATAGATAATTGGTCCCAGCAAGCCACAGTATAACAAACTGAATAGTTGTGGTGTGTGATTGGATTCACTGAATTGTCAAAAGATTACTTGCTGGTCTAATGATCGATAATTGGTCCCAGCAAGCCACAGTATAGCAAACTGAATGATTTTGACACAATAACTTTAGATTCACTCACTAAAAAACTTTGCTGATCACTCTTCTAGGTGTCACAGGAGGAAAGAAAGAGGTAAGTTTGATGTTCACTCTGGAAACGTATGATATCTACGAGGTGTCGGCGAAGACTGGTTGAATGGTAGGACGCGAAAACAAAGGAAGAAGAAGTTGTTTTTATGGGCAAAGGATTCCTATTTGTTAATGAGATTGTGGGAGGGAAGAAGGACGAAAATTTGGCAATGTTGGAAAATTTCCAACATGTAGCAATGCCGTAATAACCCACGAAACAATTTATTCCTTATATTTATTTAGGGTGTATGGCTTGCACGTCTCAATCCTTCACAGAACATAGAAATTGAATTTGATCACCTCACAGTGTTTGGACAGCTGTTCAAGTGTTCCTGGTACCAGATTCGACAAAAGGAAATTGATCACCGCAATTCCTTAACAAGCGAAAACCACTAAAATTACAGTGACAATCTGCAAAGCCTCACTAATAACAGCGAAAACCACTGAAATAACTGTGACAATCTGCACAACCTCACTAATAACAGCAAAAACCACTAAAATTACAGTGACAATCTGCAAAGCCTCACTAATAACAGCGAAAACCACTAAAATAACAGTCACAATCTGCAAAGCCTCACTAATAACAGCGAAAACCACTAAAATAACTGTGACAATCTGCAAAGCCTCACTAATAACAGCGAAAACCACTTAAATAACTGTGGCAATCTGCACAACCTCACTAATAACAGCGAAAACCACTAAAATTACAGTGACAATCTGCACAACCTCACTAATAGCAGCGAAAACCACTGAAATAACTGTGGCAATCTGCACAACCTCACTAATAACAGCGAAAACCACTATAATTACAGTGACAATCTGCACAACCTCACTAATAACAGCGAAAACCACTAAAATAACAGTCACAATCTGCAAAGCCTCACTAATAACAGCGAAAACCACTAAAATAACTGTGACAATCTGCACAACCTCACTAATAACAGCGAAAACCACTAAAATAACAGTCACAATCTGCAAAGCCTCACTAATAACAGCGAAAACCACTGAAATAACTGGGACAATCTGCACAACCTCACTAATAACAGCGAAAACCACTAAAATTACAGTGACAATCTGCAAAGCCTCACTAATAACAGCGAAAACCACTAAAATAACAGTCACAATCTGCAAAGCCTCACTAATAACGGCGAAAACCACTAAAATAACTGTGGCAATCTGCACAACCTCACTAATAACAGCGAAAACCACTAAAATTACAGTGACAATCTGCAAAGCCTCACTAATAACAGCGAAAACCACTGAAATAACTGTGGCAATCTGCACAACCTCACCAATAACATCGAAAACCACTAAAATTACAGTCACAATCTGCACAACCTCACTAATAACAGCGAAAACCACTAAAATAACTGCGGCAATCTGCACAACCTCACTAATAACAGCGAAAACCACTATAATTACAGTGACAATCTGCACAACCTCACTAATAACAGCGAAAACCACTAAAATAACAGTCACAATCTGCAAAGCCTCACTAATAACAGCGAAAACCACGAAGATAACTGTGACAATCTGCACAACCTCACTAATAACGGCGAAAACCACTAAAATAACTGTGACAATCTGCACAACCTCACTAATAACAGCGAAAACCACTATATTTACAGTGACAATCTGCACAACCTCACTCATAACAGCGAAAACCACTAAAATAACAGTCACAATCTGCAAAGCCTCACTAATAACAGCGAAAACCACTAAAATAACTGTGACAATCCGCACAACCTCACTAATAACAGCGAAAACCACTGAAATTACAGTGACAATCTGCAAAGCCTCACGAATAACAGCGAAAACCACTAAAATAACAGTCACAATCTGCAAAGCCTCACTAATAACAGCGAAAACCACTAAAATAACTGTGGCAATCTGCACAACCTCACTAATAACAGCGAAAACCACTAAAATTACAGTGACATTCTGCAAAGCCTCACTAATAACAGCGAAAACCACTGAAATAACTGTGGCAATCTGCACAACCTCACTAATAACAGCGAAAACCACTAAAATTACAGTGACAATCTGCAAAGCCTCACTAATAACAGCGAAAACCACTAAAATAACAGTCACAATCTGCAAAGCCTCACTAATAACAGCGAAAACCACTAAAATAACTGTGACAATCTGCAAAGCCTCACTAATAACAGCGAAAACCACTTAAATAACTGTGGCAATCTGCACAACCTCACTAATAACAGCGAAAACCACTAAAATTACAGTGACAATCTGCACAACCTCACTAATAACAGCGAAAACCACTGAAATAACTGTGGCAATCTGCACAACCTCACTAATAACAGCGAAAACCACTATAATTACAGTGACAATCTGCACAACCTCACTAACAACAGCGAAAACCACTAAAATAACAGTCACAATCTGCAAAGCCTCACTAATAACAGCGAAAACCACTAAAATAACTGTGGCAATTTGCACAACCTCACTAATAACAGCGAAAACCACTAAAATTACATTGACAATCTGCAAAGCCTCACTAATAACAGCGAAAACCACTGAAATAACTGTGGCAATCTGCACAACCTCACTAATAACAGCGAAAACCACTAAAATTACAGTGACAATCTGCAAAGCCTCACTAATAACAGCGAAAACCACTAAAATAACAGTCACAATCTGCAAAGCCTCACTAATAACAGCGAAAACCACTGAAATAACTGTGGCAATCTGCACAACCTCACTAATAACAGTGAAAACCACTATAATTACAGTGACAATCTGCACAACCTCACTAATAACAGCGAAAACCCCTAAAATAACAGTCACAATCTGCAAAGCCTCACTAGTAACAGCGAAAAGCACTAAAATAACAGTCACAATCTGCAAAGCCTCACTAATAACAGCGAAAACCACTGAAATAACTGTGGCAATCTGCACAACCTCACTAATAACAGCGAAAACCACTAAAATTACAGTGACAATCTGCAAAGCCTCACTAATAACAGCGAAAACCACTAAAATAACAGTCACAATCTGCAAAGCCTCACTAATAACAGCGAAAACCACTAAAATAACTGTGACAATCTGCAAAGCCTCACTAATAACAGCGAAAACCACTGAAATAACTGTGGCAATCTGCACAACCTCACTAACAACAGCGAAAACCACTAAAATTACAGTGACAATCTGCACAAACTCACTAATAACAGCGAAAACCACTGAAATAACTGTGGCAATCTGCACAACCTCACTAATAACAGCAAAAACCACTATAATTACAGTGACAATCTGCACAACCTCACTAATAACAGCGAAAATCACTAAAATTACAGTGACAATCTGCAAAGCCTCACTAATAACAGCGAAAACCACTGAAATAACTGTGGCAATCTGCACAACCTCACTAATAACAGCGAAAACCACTTAAATAACAGTCACAATCTGCAAAGCGTCACTAATAATAGCGAAAACCACTGAAATAACTGTGGCAATCTGCACAACCTCACTAATAACAGCGAAAACCACTATAATTACAGTGACAATCTGCAAAGCCTCACTAATAACAGCGAAAACCACTAAAATTACAGTGACAATCTGCAAAGCCTCACTAATAACAGCGAAAACCACTAAAATAACAGTCACAATCTGCAAAGCCTCACTAATAACAGCGAAAACCACTAAAATAACAGTCACAATCTGCACAACCTCACCAATAACAGCGAAAACCACTAAAATAACAGTCACAATCTGCAAAGCCTCACTAATAACAGCGAAAACCACTAAAATAACAGTCACAATCTGCAAAGCCTCACTAATAACAGCGAAAACCATTAAAATAACTGTGGCAATCTGCACAACCTCACTAATAACAGCGAAAACCACTATAATTACAAAGACAATCTGCACAACCTCACTAATAACAGCGAAAACCACTAAAATAACAGTCACAATCTGCAAAGCCTCACTAATAACAGCGAAAACCACTAAAATAACTGTGGCAATCTGCACAACCTCACTAATAACAGCGAAAACCACTAAAATTGCAGTGAAAATCTGCACAACCTCACTAATAACAGCGAAAACCACTAAAATAACAGTCACAATCTGCAAAGCCTCACTAATAACAGCAAAAACCACTAAAATAACAGTCACAATCTGCAAAGCCTCACTAATAACAGCGAAAACCACTAAAATAACTGTGGCAATCTGCACAACCTCACTAATAACAGCGAAAACCACTATAATTACAGTGACAATCTGCACAACCTCACTAATAACAGCGAAAACCACTAAAATAACAGTCACAATCTGCAAAGCCTCACTAATAACAGCGAAAACCACTAAAATAACTGTGGCAATCTGCACAACCTCACTAATATCAGCGAAAACCACTAAAATAACAGTCACAATCTGCAAAGCCTCACTAATAACAGCGAAAACCACTGAAATAACTGTGGCAATCTTCACAACCTCACTAATAACAGCGAAAACCACTAAAATAACTGTGGCAATCTGCACAACATCACTAATAACAGCGAAAACCACTAAAATTACAGTGACAATCTGCAAAGCCTCACTAATAACAGCGAAAACCACTGAAATAACTGTGACAATCTGCACAACCTCACTAATAACAGCAAAAACCACTAAAATTACAGTGACAATCTGCAAAGCCTCACTAATAACAGCGAAAACCACTAAAATAACAGTCACAATCTGCAAAGCCTCACTAATAACAGCGAAAACCACTAAAATAACTGTGACAATCTGCAAAGCCTCACTAATAACAGCGAAAACCACTTAAATAACTGTGGCAATCTGCACAACCTCACTAATAACAGCGAAAACCACTAAAATTACAGTGACAATCTGCACAACCTCACTAATAGCAGCGAAAACCACTGAAATAACTGTGGCAATCTGCACAACCTCACTAATAACAGCGAAAACCACTATAATTACAGTGACAATCTGCACAACCTCACTAATAACAGCGAAAACCACTCAAATAACAGTCACAATCTGCAAAGCCTCACTAATAACAGCGAAAACCACTAAAATAACTGTGACAATCTGCACAACCTCACTAATAACAGCGAAAACCACTAAAATAACAGTCACAATCTGCAAAGCCTCACTAATAACAGCGAAAACCACTGAAATAACTGGGACAATCTGCACAACCTCACTAATAACAGCGAAAACCACTAAAATTACAGTGACAATCTGCAAAGCCTCACTAATAACAGCGAAAACCACTAAAATAACAGTCACAATCTGCAAAGCCTCACTAATAACGGCGAAAACCACTAAAATAACTGTGGCAATCTGCACAACCTCACTAATAACAGCGAAAACCACTAAAATTACAGTGACAATCTGCAAAGCCTCACTAATAACAGCGAAAACCACTGAAATAACTGTGGCAATCTGCACAACCTCACTAATAACAGCGAAAACCACTAAAATTACAGTCACAATCTGCACAACCTCACTAATAACAGCGAAAACCACTAAAATAACTGCGGCAATCTGCACAACCTCACTAATAACAGCGAAAACCACTATAATTACAGTGACAATCTGCACAACCTCACTAATAACAGCGAAAACCACTAAAATAACAGTCACAATCTGCAAAGCCTCACTAATAACAGCGAAAACCACGAAGATAACTGTGACAATCTGCACAACCTCACTAATAACGGCGAAAACCACTAAAATAACTGTGACAATCTGCACAACCTCACTAATAACAGCGAAAACCACTATATTTACAGTGACAATCTGCACAACCTCACTAATAACAGCGAAAACCACTAAAATAACAGTCACAATCTGCAAAGCCTCACTAATAACAGCGAAAACCACTAACATAACTGTGACAATCTGCACAACCTCACTAATAACAGCGAAAACCACTAAAATAACAGTCACAATCTGCAAAGCCTCACTAATAACAGCGAAAACCACTAAAATTACAGTGACAATCTGCAAAGCCTCACTAATAACAGCGAAAACCACTAAAATAACAGTCACAATCTGCAAAGCCTCACTAATAACAGCGAAAACCAGTGAAATAACTGTGGCAATCTGCACACCCTCACTAATAACAGCGAAAACCACTATAATTACAGTGACAATCTGCACAACCTCACTAATAACAGCGAAAACCACTAAAATAACAGTCACAATCTGCAAAGCCTCACTAATAACAGCGAAAACCACTAAAATAACTGTGACAATCTGCACAACCTCACTAATAACAGCGAAAACCACTAAAATTACAGTGACAATCTGCAAAGCCTCACTAATAACAGCGAAAACCACTAAAATAACAGTCACAATCTGCAAAGCCTCACTAATAACAGCGAAAACCACTAAAATAACTGTGACAATCTGCACAACCTCACTAATAACAGCGAGAACCACTAAAATTACAGTGACAATCTGCAAAGCCTCACTTATAACAGCGAAAACCACTGAAATAACTGTGGCAATCTGCACAACCTCACTAATAACAGCGAAAACCACTATAATTACAGTGACAATCTGCACAACCTCACTAATAACAGCGAAAACCACTAAAATAACAGTCACAATCTGCAAAGCCTCACTAATAACAGCGAAAACCACTAAAATAACTGTGACAATCTGCACAACCTCACTAATATCAACGAAAACCACTAAAATTACAGTGACAATCTGCACAACCTCACTAATAACAGCGAAAACCACTAAAATAACAGTCACAATCTGCAAAGCCTCACTAATAACAGCGAAAACCACTAAAATAACTGTGACAATCTGCACAACCTCACTAATAACAGCGAAAACCACTAAAATAACTGTGACAATCTGCACAACCTCACTAATAACAGCGAAAACCACTAAAATTACAGTGACAATCTGCAAAGCCTCACTAATAACAGCGAAAACCACTGAAATAACTGTCACAATCTGCAAAGCCTCACTAATAACAGCGAAAACCACTGAAATAACTGTGGCAATCTGCACAACCTCACTAATAACAGCGAAAACCACTATAATTACAGTGACAATCTGCACAACCTCACTAATAACAGCGAAAACCACTAAAATAACAGTCACAATCTGCAAAGCCTCACTAATAACAGCGAAAACCACTAAAATAACTGTGACAATCTGCACAACCTCACTAATAACAGCGAAAACCACTAAAATTACAGTGACAATCTGCAAAGCCTCACTAATAACAGCGAAAACCACTAAAATAACAGTCACAATCTGCAAAGCCTCACTAATAACAGCGAAAACCACTGAAATAACTGTGGCAATCTGCACAACCTCACTAATAACAGCGAAAACCACTATAAATACAGTGACAATCTGCACAACCTCACTAATAACAGCGAAAACCACTAAAATAACAGTCACAATCTGCAAAGCCTCACTAATAACAGCGAAAACCACTAAAATAACTGTGACAATCTGCACAACCTCACTAATAACAGCGAAAACCACTAAAATTACAGTGACAATCTGCACAACCTCACTAATAACAGCGAAAACCACTAAAATAACAGTCACAATCTGCAAAGCCTCACTAATAACAGCGAAAACCACTAAAATAACTGTGACAATCTGCACAACCTCACTAATAACAGCGAAAACCACTAAAATAACTGTGACAATCTGCACAACCTCACTAATAACAGCGAAAACCACTAAAATTACAGTGACAATCTGCAAAGCCTCACTAATAACAGCGAAAACCACTGAAATAACTGTGGCAAAGTGCACAACCTCACTAATAACAGCGAAAACCACTATAATTACAGTGACAATCTGCACAACCTCACTAATAACAGCGAAAACCACTAAAATAACTGTGACAATCTGCACAACCTCACTAATAACAGCGAAAACCACTATAATTACAGTGACAATCTGCACAACCTCACTAATAACAGCGAAAACCACTAAAATAACAGTCACAATCTGCAAAGCCTCACTAATAACAGCGAAAACCACTGAAATAACTGTGGCAATCTGCACAACCTCACTAATAACAGCGAAAACCACTAAAATTACAGTGACAATCTGCAAAGCCTCACTAATAACAGCGAAAACCACTGAAATAACTGTGGCAATCTGCACAACCTCACTAATAACAGCGAAAACCACTGAAATAACTGTGGCAATCTGCACAACCTCACTAATAACAGCGAAAACCACTAAAATTACAGTGACAATCTGCAAAGCCTCACTAATAACAGCGAAAACCACTGAAATAACTGTGGCAATCTGCACAACCTCACTAATAACAGCGAAAACCACTATAATTACAGTGACAATCTGCACAACCTCACTAATAACAGCGAAAACCACTGAAATAACAGTCACAATCTGCAAAGCCTCACTAATAACAGCGAAAACCACTAAAATAACTGTGACAATCTGCACAACCTCACTAGTAACAGCAAAAACCACTAAAATTACAGTGACAATCTGCAAAGCCTCACTAATAAAAGCGAAAACCACTAAAATAACAGTCACAATCTGCACAACCTCACTAATAACAGCAAAAACCACTAAAATTACAGTCACAATCTGCAAAGCCTCACTAATAACAGCGAAAACCACTAAAATAACTGTGGCAATCTGCACAACCTCACTAATAACAGCGAAAACCACTAAAATTACAGTGACAATCTGCAAAGCCTCACTAATAACAGCGAAAACCACTGAAATAACTGTGGCAATCTGCACAACCTCACTAATAACAGAGAAAACCACTAAAATTACAGTCACAATCTGCACAACCTCACTAATAACAGCGAAAACCACTGAAATAACTGTGGCAATCTGCACAACCTCACTAATAACAGCGAAAACCACTATAATTACAGTGACAATCTGCACAGCCTCACTAATAACAGCGAAAACCACTAAAATAACAGTCACAATCTGCAAAGCCTCACTAATAACAGCGAAAACCACTAAAATAACTGTGACAATCTGCACAACCTCACTAATAACAGCGAAAACCACTAAAATTACAGTGACAATCTGCACAACCTCACTAATAACAGCGAAAACCATTAAAATAACAGTCACAATCTGCAAAGCCTCACTAATAACAGCGAAAACCACTAAAATTACAGTGACAATCTGCACAACCTCACTATTAACATCGAAAACCACTAAAATAACAGTCACAATCTGCAAAGCCTCACTAATAACAGCGAAAACCACTAAAATAACTGTGGCAATCTGCACAGCCTCACTAATAACAGCGAAAACCACTAAAATGACAGTGACAATCTGCACAACCTCACTAATAACAGCGAACACCACTAAAATAACAGTCACAATCTGCAAAGCCTCACTAATAACAGCGAAAACCACTGAAATAACTGTGGCAATCTGCACAACCACACTAATAACAGCGAAAACCACTATAATTACAGTGACAATCTGCACAACCTCACTAATAACAGCGAAAACCACTAAAATAACAGTCACAATCTGCAAAGCCTCACTAATACAGCGAAAACCACTGAAATAACTGTGGCAATCTGCACAACCTCACTAATAACAGCGAAAACCACTAAAATTACAGTGACAATCTGCAAAGCCTTACTAATAACAGCGAAAACCTCTGAAATAACTGTGGAAATCTGCACAACCTCACTAATAACAGCGAAAACCACTATAATTACAGTGACAATCTCCAAAACCTCACTAATAACAGCGAAAACCACTAAAATAACAGTCACAATCTGCAAAGCCTCACTAATAACAGCGAAAACCACTAAAATAACTGTGACAATCTGCACAACCTCACTAATAACAGCGAAAACCACTAAAATTACAGTGACAATCTGCACAACCTCACTAATAACAGCGAAAACCACTAAAATAACAGTCACAATCTGCAAAGCCTCACTACTAACAGCGAAAACCACTAAAATAACTGTGACAATCTGCACAACCTCACTAATAACAGCGAAAACCACTAAAATTACAGTGACAATCTGCAAAGCCTCACTAAAAACAGCGAAAACCACTAAAATAACAGTCACAATCTGCAAAGCCTCACTAAAAACAGCGAAAACCACTGAAATAACTGTAACAATCTGCACAACCTCACTAATAACAGCGAAAACCACTATAATTACAGTGACAATCTGCCCAACCTCACTAATAACAGCGAAAACCACTAAAATTACAGTCACAATCTGCACAACCTCACTAATAACAGCGAAAACCACTGAAATAACTGTGGCAATCTGCACAACCTCACTAATAACAGCGAAAACCACTGAAATAACTGTGGCAATCTGCACAACCTCACTAATAACAGCGAAAACCACTAAAATTACAGTGACAATCTGCACAACCTCACTAATAACAGCGAAAACCACTAAAATAACAGTCACAATCTGCAAAGCCTCACTAATAACAGCGAAAACCACTGAAATAACTGTGGCAATCTGCACAACCTCACTAATAACAGCGAAAACCACTAAAATTACAGTGACAATCTGCAAAGCCTCACTAATAACAGCGAAAACCACTGAAATAACTGTGGCAATCTGCACAACCTCACTAATAACAGCGAAAACCACTATAATTACAGTGACAATCTGCACAACCTCACTAATAACAGCGAAAACCACTAAAATAACAGTCACAATCTGCAAAGCCTCACTAATAACAGCGAAAACCACTAAAATAACTGTGACAATCTGCACAACCTCATTAATAACAGCGAAAACCACTAAAATTACAGTGACAATCTGCACAACCTCACTAATAACAGCGAAAACCACTAAAATAACAGTCACAATCTGCAAAGCCTCACTACTAACAGCGAAAACCACTAAAATAACTGTGACAATCTGCACAACCTCACTAATAACAGCGAAAACCACTAAAATTACAGTGACAATCTGCAAAGCCTCACTAAAAACAGCGAAAACCACTAAAATAACAGTCACAATCTGCAAAGCCTCACTAATAACAGCGAAAACCACTGAAATAACTGTAACAATCTGCACAACCTCACTAATAACAGCGAAAACCACTATAATTACAGTGACAATCTGCCCAACCTCACTAATAACAGCGAAAACCACTAAAATTACAGTCACAATCTGCACAACCTCACTAATAACAGCGAAAACCACTGAAATAACTGTGGCAATCTGCACAACCTCACTAATAACAGCGAAAACCACTGAAATAACTGTGGCAATCTGCACAACCTCACTAATAACAGCGAAAACCACTAAAATTACAGTGACAATCTGCACAACCTCACTAATAACAGCGAAAACCACTAAAATAACAGTCACAATCTGCAAAGCCTCACTAATAACAGCGAAAACCACTGAAATAACTGTGGCAATCTGCACAACCTCACTAATAACAGCGAAAACCACTAAAATTACAGTGACAATCTGCAAAGCCTCACTAATAACAGCGAAAACCACTGAAATAACTGTGGCAATCTGCACAACCTCACTAATAACAGCGAAAACCACTATAATTACAGTGACAATCTGCACAACCTCACTAATAACAGCGAAAACCACTAAAATAACAGTCACAATCTGCAAAGCCTCACTAATAACAGCGAAAACCACTAAAATAACAGTCACAATCTGCAAAGCCTCACTAATAACAGCGAAAACCACTAAAATAACTGTGGCAATCTGCACAACCTCACTAATAACAGCGAAAACCACTAAAATTACAGTCACAATCTGCAAAGCCTCACTAATAACAGCGAAAACCACTAAAATAACTGTGGCAATCTGCACAACCTCACTAATAACAGCGAAAACCACTAAAATTACAGTGACAATCTGCAAAGCCTCACTAATAACTGCGAAAACCACTGAAATAACTGTGGCAATCTGCACAACCTCACTAATAACAGAGAAAACCACTAAAACTACAGTCACAATCTGCACAACCTCACTAATAACAGCGAAAACCACTGAAATAACTGTGGCAATCTGCACAACCTCACTAATAACAGCGAAAACCACTATAATTACAGTGACAATCTGCACAACCTCACTAATAACAGCGAAAACCACTAAAATAACAGTCACAATCTGCAAAGCCTCACTAATAACAGCGAAAACCACTGAAATAACTGTGGCAATCTGCACAACCTCACTAATAACAGCGAAAACCACTATAATTACAGTGACAATCTGCACAACCTCACTAATAACAGCGAAAACCACTAAAATAACAGTCACAATCTGCAAAGCCTCACTAATAACAGCGAAAACCACTAAAATAACTGTGGCAATCTGCACAACCTCACTAATAACAGCGAAAACCACTAAAGTAACAGTCACAATCTGCAAAGCCTCACTAATAACAGCGAAAACCACTGAAATAACTGTGGCAATCTGCACAACCTCACTAATAACAGCGAAAACCACTAAAATTACAGTGACAATCTGCACAACCTCACTAATAACAGCGAAAACCACTAAAATAACAGTCACAATCTGCAAAGCCTCACTAATAACAGCGAAAACCACTGAAATAACTGTGGCAATCTGCACAACCTCACTAATAACAGCGAAAACCACTAAAATTACAGTCACAATCTGCACAACCTCACTAATAACAGCGAAAACCACTGAAATAACTGTGGCAATCTGCACAACCTCACTAATAACAGCGAAAACCACTAAAATTACAGTGACAATCTGCAAAGCCTCACTAATAACAGCGAAAACCACTAAAATAACTGTGACAATCTGCACAACCTCACTAATAACAGCGAAAACCACTAAAATAACAGTCACAATCTGCAAAGCCTCACTAATAACAGCGAAAACCACTAAAATTACAGTGACAATCTGCAAAGCCTCACTAATAAACTGCAAAAACCACTAAAATATCTGTGGCAATCTGCACAACCTCACTAATCACAGCGAAAACCACTAAAATAACAGTCACAATCTGCAAAGCCTCACTAATAACAGCGAAAACCGCTGAAATAACTGTGGCAATCTGCACAACCTCACTAATAACAGCGAAAACCACTACAATTACAGTGACAATCTGCACAACCTCACTAATAACAGCGAAAACCACTAAAATAACAGTGACAATCTGCACAACCTCACTAATAACAGCGAAAACCACTATAATTACAGTGACAATCTGCAAAGCCCCACTAATAACAGCGAAAACCACTGAAATAACTGTGGCAATCTGCACAACCTCACTAATAACAGCGAAAACCACTATAATTACAGTGACAATCTGCACAACCTCACTAATAACAGCGAAAACCACTAAAATAACAGTCACAATCTGCAAAGCCTCACTAATAACAGCGAAAACCACTATAATTACAGTGACAATCTGCACAACCTCACTAATAACAGCGAAAACCACTAAAATAACAGTCACAATCTGCATAGCCTCACTAATAACAGCGAAAACCACTGAAATAACTGTGGCAATCTGCACAACCTCACTAATAACAGCGAAAACCACTAAAATTACAGTGACAATCTGCAAAGCCTCACTAATAACAGCGAAAACCACTGAAATAACTGTGGCAATCTGCACAACCGCACTAATAACAGCGAAAACCACTGAAATAACTGTGGCAATCTGCACAACCTCACTAATAACAGCGAAAACCACTAAAATAACTGTGGCAATCTGCACAACCTCACTAATAACAGCGAAAACCACTGAAATAACTGTGACAATCTGCACAACCTCACTAATAACAGCGAAAACCACTAAAATAACAGTCACAATCTGCAAAGCCTCACTAATAACAGCGAAAACCACTAAAATAACTGTGATAATCTGCACAACCTCACTAATAACAGCGAAAACCACTAAAATTACAGTGACAATATGCAAAGCCTCACTAATAACAGCGAAAACCACTGAAAGAACTGTGGCAATCTGCACAACCTCACTAATAACAGCGAAAACCACTATAATTACAGTGACAATCTGCACAACCTCACTAATAACAGCGGAAACCACTCAAATAACAGTCACAATCTGCAAAGCCTCACTAATAACAGCGAAAACCACTAAAATAACTGTGACAATCTGCACAACCTCACTAATAACAGCGAAAACCACTAAAATTACAGTGACAATCTGCAAAGCCTCACTAATAACAGCGAAAACCACTAAAATAACAGTCACAATCTGCACAACCTCACTAATAACAGCGAAAACCACTAAAATAACAGTCACAATCTGCATAGCCTCACTAATAACAGCGAAAACCACTGAAATAACTGTGGCAATCTGCACAACCTCACTAATAACAGCGAAAACCACTAAAATTACAGTGACAATCTGCAAAGCCTCACTAATAACAGCGAAAACCACTGAAATAACTGTGGCAATCTGCACAACCGCACTAATAACAGCGAAAACCACTGAAATAACTGTGGCAATCTGCACAACCTCACTAATAACAGCGAAAACCACTAAAATAACTGTGGCAATCTGCACAACCTCACTAATAACAGCGAAAACCACTGAAATAACTGTGACAATCTGCACAACCTCACTAATAACAGCGAAAACCACTAAAATAACAGTCACAATCTGCAAAGCCTCACTAATAACAGCGAAAACCACTAAAATAACTGTGACAATCTGCACAACCTCACTAATAACAGCGAAAACCACTAAAATTACAGTGACAATATGCAAAGCCTCACTAATAACAGCGAAAACCACTGAAAGAACTGTGGCAATCTGCACAACCTCACTAATAACAGCGAAAACCACTATAATTACAGTGACAATCTGCACAACCTCACTAATAACAGCGGAAACCACTAAAATAACAGTCACAATCTGCAAAGCCTCACTAATAACAGCGAAAACCACTAAAATAACTGTGACAATCTGCACAACCTCACTAATAACAGCGAAAACCACTAAAATTACAGTGACAATCTGCAAAGCCTCACTAATAACAGCGAAAACCACTAAAATAACAGTCACAATCTGCACAACCTCACTAATAACAGCGAAAACCACTAAAATTACAGTCACAATCTGCAAAGCCTCACTAATAACAGCGAAAACCACTAAAATAACTGTGGCAATCTGCACAACCTCACTAAAAACAGCGAAAACCACTAAAACTACAGTGACAATCTGCAAAGCCTCACTAATAACAGCGAAAACCACTGAAATAACTGTGGCAATCTGCACAACCTCACTAATAACAGCGAAAACCACTAAAATTACAGTCACAATCTGCACAACCTCACTAATAACAGCGAAAACCACTGAAATAACTGTGGCAATCTGCACAACCTCACTAATAACAGCGAAAACCACTATAATTACAGTGACAATCTGCATAACCTCACTAATAACAGCGAAAACCACTAAAATAACAGTCACAATCTGCAAAGCCTCACTAATAACAGCGAAAACCACTAAAATAACTGTGACAATCTGCACAACCTCACTAATAACAGCGAAAACCACTAAAATAACAGTCACAATCTGCAAAGCCTCACTAATAACAGCGAAAACCACTAAAATAACTGTGACAATCTGCACAACCTCACTAATAACAGCGAAAACCACTAAAATTACAGTGACAATCTGCAAAGCCTCACTAATAACAGCGAAAACCACTAAAATAACAGTCACAATCTGTACAACCTCACTAATAACAGCCAAAACCACTGAAATAACTGTGGCAATCTGCACAACCTCACTAATAACAGCGAAAACCACTAAAATTACAGTCACAATCTGCACAACCTCACTAATAACAGCGAAAACCACTGAAATAACTGTGGCAATCTGCACAACCTCACTAATAACAGCGAAAACCACTATAATTACAGTCACAATCTGCAAAACCTCACTAATAACAGCGAAAACCACTGAAATAACTGTGGCAATCTGCACAACCTCACTAATAACAGCGAAAACCACTATAATTACAGTGACAATCTGCACAACCTCACTAATAACAGCGAAAACCACTAAAATAACAGTCACAATCTGCAAAGCCTCACTAATAACAGCGAAAACCACTAAAATAACTGTGACAATCTGCACAACCTCACTAATAACAGCGAAAACCACTAAAATAACAGTCACAGTCTGCAAAGCCTCACTAATAACAGCGAAAACCACTAAAATAACTGTGACAATCTGCACAACCTCACTAATAACAGCGAAAACCACTAAAATTACAGTGACAATCTGCAAAGCCTAACTAATAACATCGAAAACCACTAAAATAACAGTCACAATCTGCACAACCTCACTAATAACAGCGAAAACCACTAAAATTACAGTCACAATCTGCAAAGCCTCACTAATAACAGCGAAAACCACTAAAATAACTGTGGCAATCTGCACAACCTCACTAAAAACAGCGAAAACCACTAAAATTACAGTGACAATCTGCAAAGCCTCACTAATAACAGCGAAAACCACTGAAATAACTGTGGCAATCTGCACAACCTCACTAATAACAGCGAAAACCACTAAAATTACAGTCACAATCTGCACAACCTCACTAATAACAGCGAAAACCACTGAAATAACTGTGGCAATCTGCACAACCTCACTAATAACAGCGAAAACCACTATAATTACAGTGACAATCTGCACAACCTCACTAATAACAGCGAAAACCACTAAAATAACAGTCACAATCTGCAAAGCCTCACTAATAACAACGAAAACCACTAAAATAACTGTGACAATCTGCAAAACCTCACTAATAACAGCGAAAACCACTAAAATTACAGTGACAATCTGCAAAGCCTCACTAATAACAGCGAAAACCACTAAAATAACAGTCACAATCTGCAAAGCCTCACTAATAACAGAGAAAACCACTGAAATAACTGTGGCAATCTGCACAACCTCACTAATAACAGCGAAAACCACTATAATTACAGTGACAATCTGCACAACCTCACTAATAACAGCGAAAACCACTAATATAACAGTCACAATCTGCAAAGCCTCACTAGTAACAGCGAAAACCACTAAAATAACTGTGACAATCTGCACAACCTCACTAATAACAGCGAAAACCACTAAAATTACAGTGACAATCTGCAAAGCCTCACTAATAACAGCGAAAACCGCTAAAATAACAGTCACAATCTGCAAAGCCTCACTAATAACAGCGAAAACCACTAAAATAACAGTCACAATCTGCAAAGCCTCACTAATAACAGAGAAAACCACTGAAATAACTGTGGCAATCTGCACAACCTCACTAATAACAGCGAAAACCACTATAATTACAGTGACAATCTGCACAACCTCACTAATAACAGCGAAAACCACTAATATAACAGTCACAATCTGCAAAGCCTCACTAGTAACAGCGAAAACCACTAAAATAACTGTGACAATCTGCACAACCTCACTAATAACAGCGAAAACCACTAAAATTACAGTGACAATCTGCAAAGCCTCACTAATAACAGCGAAAACCGCTAAAATAACAGTCACAATCTGCAAAGCCTCACTAATAACAGCGAAAACCACTGAAATAACTGTGGCAATCTGCACAACCTCACTAATAACAGCGAAAACCACTAAAATTACAGTGACAATCTGCACAACCTCACTAATAACAGCGAAAACCACTAAAATAACAGTCACAATCTGCAAAGCCTCACTAATAACAGCGAAAACCACTGAAATAACTGTGGCAATCTGCACAACCTCACTAATAACAGCGAAAACCACTATAATTACAGTGACAATCTGCACAACCTCACTAATAACAGCGAAAACCACTAAAATAACAGTCACAATCTGCAAAGCCTCACTAATAACAGCGAAAACCACTATAATTACAGTGACAATCTGCACAACCTCACTAATAACAGCGAAAACCACTAAAATAACAGTCACAATCTGCAAAGCCTCACTAATAACAGCGAAAACCACTGAAATAACTGTGGCAATCTGCACAACCTCACTAATAACAGCGAAAACCACTAAAATTACAGTGACAATCTGCAAAGCCTCACTAATAACAGCGAAAACCACTAAAATAACAGTCACAATCTGCAAAGCCTCACTAATAACAGCGAAAACCACTGAAATAACTGTGGCAATCTGCACAACCTCACTAATAACAGCGAAAACCACTATAATTACAGTGACAATCTGCACAACCTCACTAATAACAGCGAAAACCACTAAAATAACAGTCACAATCTGCAAAGCCTCACTAATAACAGCGAAAACCACTAAAATAACTGTGACAATCTGCACAACCTCACTAATAACAGCGAAAACCACTAAAATTACAGTGACAATCTGCAAAGCCTCACTAATAACAGCGAAAACCACTAAAATAACAGTCACAATCTGCAAAGCCTCACTTATAACAGCGAAAACCACTGAAATAACTGTGGCAATCTGCACAACCTCACTAATAACAGCGAAAACCACTATAATTACAGTGACAATCTGCACAACCTCACTAATAACAGCGAAAACCACTAAAATAACAGTGACAATCTGCACAACCTCACTAATAACAGCGAAAACCACTATAATTACAGTGACAATCTGCACAACCTCACTAATAGCAGCGAAAACCACTAAAATAACAGTCACAATCTGCAAAGCCTCACTAATAACAGCGAAAACCACTAAAATAACTGTGACAATCTGCACAACCTCACTTATAACAGCGAAAACCACTAAAATAACTGTGACAATCTGCACAACCTCACTAATAACAGCGAAACTCACTAAAATAACTGTGACAATCTGCACAACCTCACTAATAACAGCGAAAACCACTATAATTACAGTGACAATCTGCACAACCTCACTAATAACAGCGAAAACTACTAAAATAACAGTGACAATCTGCACAGCCTCACTAATAACAGCGAAAACCACTAAAATAACAGTCACAATCTGCAAAGCCTCACTAATAACAGCGAAAACCACTGAAATAACTGTGGCAATCTGCACAACCTCACTAATAACCCCGAAAACCACTATAATTACAGTGACAATCTGCACAACCTCACTAATAACAGCGAAAACCACTAAAATAACAGTCACAATCTGCAAAGCCTCTCTAATAACAGCGAAAACCACTGAAATAACTGTGGCAATCTGCACAACCTCGCTAATAACAGCGAAAACCACTAAAATTACAGTCACAATCTGCACAACCTCACTAATAACAGCGAAAACCACTGAAATAACTGTGGCAATCTGCAAAGCCTCACTAATAACAGCGAAAAGCACTAAAATTACAGTGACAATCTGCACAACCTCACTAATAACAGCGAAAACCACTAAAATAACAGTCACAATCTGCAAAGCCTCACTAATAACAGCGAAAACCACTTAAATAACTGTGGCAATCTGCACAACCTCACTAATAACAGCGAAAACCACTATAATTACAGTGACAATCTGCACAACCTCACTAATAACAGCGAAAACTACTAAAATAACAGTCACAATCTGCAAAGCCTCACTAATAACAACGAAAACCACTGAAATAACTGTGACAATATGCACAACCTCACTAATAACAGCGAAAACCACTAAAATTACAGTGACAATCTGCAAAGCCTCACTAATAACAGCGAAAACCACTAAAATAACTGTGGCAATCTGCACAACCTCACTAATAACAGCGAAAACCACTAAAATTACAGTCACAATCTGCACAACCTCACTAATAACAGCGAAAACCACTGAAATAACTGTGGCAATCTGCACAACCTCACTAATAACAGCGAAAACCACTATAATTACAGTGACAATCTGCACAACCTCACTAATAACAGCGAAAACCACTAAAATAACAGTCACAATCTGCAAAGCCTCACTAATAGCAGCGAAAACCACTGAAATAACTGTGGCAATCTGCACAACCTCACTAATAACAGCGAAAACCACTATAATTACAGTGACAATCTGCACAACCTCACTAATAACAGCGAAAACCTCTAAAATAACAGTCACAATCTGCAAAGCCTCACTAATAACAGCGAAAAACACTAAAATAACTGTGACAATTCGCACAACCTCACAAATAACAGCGAAAACCACTAAAATTACAGTGACAATCTGCAAAGCCTCACTAATAACAGCGAAAACCACTAAAATAACAGTCACAATCTGCAAAGCCTCACTAATAACAGCGAAAACCACTAAAATTACAGTGACAATCTGCACAACCTCACTAATAACAGCGAAAACCACTAAAATTACAGTGACAATTTGCAAAGCCTCACTAATTACAGCGAAAACCACTAAAATTACAGTGACAATAAGCAAAGCCTCACTAATAACAGCGAAAACCACTAAAATTACAGTGACAATCTGCAAAGCCTCACTAATAACAGCGAAAACCACTAAAATAACAGTCACAATCTGCAAAGCCTCACTAATAACAGCGAAAACCACTGAAATAACTGTGGCAATCTGCACAACCTCACTAATAACAGCGAAAACCACTATAATTACAGTGACAATCTGCACAACCTCACTAATACCAGCGAAAACCACTAAAATAACAGTCACAATCTGCAAAGCCTCACTAATAACAGCGAAAACCACTAAAATAACTGTGACAATCTGCACAACCTCACTAATAAGAGCGAAAATCACTAAAATTACAGTGACAATCTGCAAAGCCTCACTAATAACAGCGAAAACCACTAAAATAACTGTGGCAATCTGCACAACCTCACTAATAACAGCGAAAACCACTGAAATAACTGTGACAATCTGCACAACCTCACTAATAACAGCGAAAACCACTAAAATAACAGTCACAATCTGCAAAGCCTCACTAATAACAGCGAAAACCACTGAAATAACTGTGGCAATCTGCACAACCTCACTAATAACAGCGAAAACCACTATAATTACAGTGACAATCTGCACAACCTCACTAATAACAGCGAAAACCACTAAAATAACAGTCACAATCTGCAAAGCCTCACCAATAACAGATAAAACCACTAAAATAACTGTGGCAATCTGCAAAACCTCACTAATAACAGCGAAAACCACAAAAATAACAGTCACAATCTGCAAAGCCTCACTAATAACAGCGAAAACCACTGAAATAACTGTGGCAATCTTCACAACCTCACTAATAACAGCGAAAACCACTAAAATAACAGTCACAATCTGCAAAGCCTCACTAATAACAGCGAAAACCACTAAAATAACTGTGACAGTCTGCACAACCTCACTAATAACAGCGAAAACCACTAAAATAACAGTCACAATCTGCAAAGCCTCACTAATAACAGCGAAAACCACTGAAATAACTGTGGCAATCTGCACAACCTCACTAATAACAGCGAAAACCACTAAAATTACAGTGACAATCTGCACAACCTCACTAATAACAGCGAAAACCACTAAAATAACAGTCACAATCTGCAAAGCCTCACTAATAACAGCGAAAACCACTGAAATAACTGTGGCAATCTGCACAACCTCACTAATAACAGCGAAAACCACTATAATTACAGTGACAATCTGCACAACCTCACTAATAACAGCGAAAACCACTAAAATAACAGTCACAATCTGCAAAGCCTCACTAATAACAGCGAAAACCACTAAAATAACTGTGACAATCTGCACAACCTCACTAATAACAGCGAAAACCACTAAAATTAAAGTGACAATCTGCAAAGTCTCACTAATAACAGCGAAAACCACTAAAATAACAGTCACAATCTGCAAAGCCTCACTAATAACAGCGAAAACCACTAAAATTACAGTGACAATCTGCACAACCTCACTAATAACAGCGAAAACCACTAAAATTACAGTGACAATCTGCAAAGCCTCACTAATAACAGCGAAAACCACTAAACTTACAGTGACAATCTGCAAAGCCTCACTAATAACAGCGAAAACCACTAAAATTACAGTGACAATCTGCAAAGCCAGCGAAAACCACTAAAATAACAGTCACAATCTGCAAAGCCTCACTAATAACAGCGAAAACCACTGAAATAACTGTGGCAATCTGCACAACCTCACTAATAACAGCGAAAACCACTATAATTACAGTGACAATCTGCACAACCTCACTAATAACAGCGAAAACCACTAAAATAACAGTCACAATCTGCAAAGCCTCACTAATAACAGCGAAAACCACTAAAATAACTGTGACAATCTGCACAACCTCACTAATAACAGCGAAAACCACTAAAATTACAGTGACAATCTGCAAAGCCTCACTAATAACAGCGAAAACCACTAAAATAACTGTGGCAATCTGCACAACCTCACTAATAACAGCGAAAACCACTAAAATTACAGTCACAATCTGCACAACCTCACTAATAACAGCGAAAACCACTAAAATAACAGTCACAATCTGCAAAGCCTCACTAATAACAGCGAAAACCACTAAAATTACAGTGACAATCTGCACAACCTCACTAATGACAGCGAAAACCACTAAAATAACAGTCACAATCTGCAAAGCCTCACTAATAACAGCGAAAACCACTGAAATAACTGTGGCAATCTGCACAACCTCACTAATAACAGCGAAAACCACTAAAATTACAGTGACAATCTGCACAACCTCACTAATAACAGCGAAAACCACTAAAATAACAGTCACAATCTGCAAAGCCTCACTAATAACAGCGAAAACCACTAAAATAACTGTGACAATCTGCACAACCTCACTAATAACAGCGAAAACCACTAAAATTACAGTGACAATCTGCAAAGCCTCACTAATAACAGCGAAAACCACTAAAATAACAGTCACAATCTGCACAACCTCACTAATAACAGCGAAAACCACTAAAATTACAGACACAATCTGCAAAGCCTCACTAATAACAGCGAAAACCACTAAAATAACTGTGGCAATCTGCACAACCTCACTAATAACGGCGAAAACCACTAAAATTACAGTGACAATCTGCAAAGCCTCACTAATAACAGCGAAAACCACTGAAATAACTGTGGCAATCTGCACAACCCCACTAATAACAGCGAAAACCACTAAAATAACTGTGACAATCTGCACAACCTCACTAATAACAGCGAAAACCACTATAATTACAGTGACAATCTGCAAAGCCTCACTAATAACAGCGAAAACCACTAAAATAACAGTCACAATCTGCAAAGCCTCACTAATAACAGCGAAAACCACTAAACTAACTGTGACAATCTGCACAACCTCACTAATAACAGCGAAAACCACTTAAATTACAGTGACAATCTGCAAAGCCTCACTAATAACAGCGAAAACCACTAAAATAACAGTCACAATCTGCACAACCTCACTAATAACAGCGAAAACCACTAAAATTACAGTCACAATCTGCAAAGCCTCACTAATAACAGCGAAAACCACTGAAATAACTGTGGCAATCTGCACAACCTCACTAATAACAGCGAAAACCATTAAAATTACAGTGACAATCTGCACAACCTCACTAATAACAGCGAAAACCATTAAAATAACAGTCACAATCTGCAAAGCCTCACTAATAACAGCGAAAACCACTAAAATAACTGTTGCAATCTGCACAACCTCACTAATAACAGCGAAAACCACTGAAATAACTGTGACAATCGGCACAACCTCACTAATAACAGCGAAAACCACTAAAATAACTGTGACAATCTGCACAACCTCACTAATAACAGCGAAAACCACTAAAATTACAGTGACAATCTGCAAAGCCTCACTAATAACAGCGAAAACCACTGAAATAACTGTGGCAATCTGCACAACCTCACTAATAACAGCGAAAACCACTATAATTACAGTGACAATCTGCACAACCTCACTAATAACAGCGAAAACCACTAAAATAACAGTCAAAATCTGCAAAGCCTCACTAATAACAGCGAAAACCACTAAAATAACAGTCACAATCTGCAAAGCCTCACTAATAACAGCGAAAACCACTGAAATAACTGTGGCAATCTGCAAAGCCTCACTAATAACAGCGAAAACCACTAAAATAACTGTGACAATCTGCACAACCTCACTAATAACAGCGAAAACCACTAAAATTACAGTCACAATCTGCAAAGCCTCACTAAAAGCAGCGAAAACCACTGAAATAACTGTGGCAATCTGCACAACCTCACTAATAACAGCGAAAACCACTATAAATACAGTGATAATCTGCACAGCCTCACTAATAACAGCGAAAACCACTAAAATAACAGTCACAATCTGCAAAGCCTCACTAATAACAGCGAAAACCACTAAAATAACTGTGGCAATCTGCACAACCTCACTAATAACAGCGAAAACCACTGAAATAACTGTGGCAATCTGCACAACCTCACTAATAACAGCGAAAACCACTAAAATTACAGTCACAATCTACAAAGTCTCACTAATAACAGCGAAAACCACTAAAATTACAGTGACAATCTGCACAACCTCACTAATAACAGCGAAAACCACTAAAATAACAGTCACAATCTGCAAAGCCTCACTAATAACAGCGAAAACCACTGAAATAACTGTGGCAATCTGCACAACCTCACTAATAACAGCGAAAACCACTATAACTACAGTGACAATCTGCACAACCTCACTAATAACAGCGAAAACCACTAAAATAACAGTCACAATCTGCAAAGCCTCACTAATAACAGCGAAAACCACTATAATTACAGTGACAATCTGTACAACCTCACTAATAACAGCGAAAACCACTAAAATAACAGTCACAATCTGCAAAGCCTCACTAATAAAAGCGAAAACCACTAAAATAACTGTGGCAATCTGCACAACCTCACTAATAACAGCGAAAACCACTAAAATAACAGTCACAATCTGCAAAGCCTCACTAATAACAGCGAAAACCACTGAAATAACTGTGGCAATCTGCACAACCTCACTAATAACAGCGAAAACCACTAAAATTACAGTGACAATCTGCACAACCTCACTAATAACAGCGAAAACCACTAAAATAACAGTCACAATCTGCAAAGCCTCACTAATAACAGCGAAAACCACTGAAATAACTGTGGCAATCTGCACAACCTCACTAATAACAGCGAAAACCACTATAATTACAGTAACAATCTGCACAAACTCACTAATAACAGCGAAAACCACTATAATTACAGTGACAATCTGCAGAACCTCACTAATAACAGCGAAAACCACTAAAATAACAGTCACAATCTGCAAAGCCTCACTAATCACAGCGAAAACCACTAAAATAACTGTGACAATCTGCACAACCTCACTAATAACAGCGAAAACCACTAAAATTACAGTGACAATCTGCAAAGCCTCACTAATAACAGCGAGAACCACTAAAATAACAGTCACAATCTGCAAAGCCTCACTAATAACAGCGAAAACCACTGAAATAACTGTGGCAATCTGCACAACCTCACTAATAACAGCGAAAACCACTATAATTACAGTGACAATCTGCACAACCTCACTAATAACAGCGAAAACCACTAAAATAACAGTCACAATCTGCAAAGCCTCACTAATAACAGCGAAAACCACTAAAATAACTGTGACAATCTGCACAACCTCACTAATAACAGCGAAAACCACTAAAATTACAGTGACAATCTGCAAAGCCTCACTAATAACAGCGAAAACCACTAAAATAACAGTCACAATCTGCAAAGCCTCACTAATAACAGCGAAAACCACAGAAATAACTGTGGCAATCTGCACAACCTCACTAATAACAGCGAAAACCACTAAAATTACAGTGACAATCTGCACAACCTCACTAATAACAGCGAAAACCACTAAAATAACAGTCACAATCTGCAAAGCCTCACTAATAACAGCGAAAACCACTGAAATAACTGTGGCAATCTGCACAACCTCACTAATAACAGCGAAAACTACTATAATTACAGTGACAATCTGCACAACCTCACTAATAACAGCGAAAACCACTAAAATAACAGTCACAATCTGCAAAGCCTCACTAATAACAGCGAAAACCACTATAATTACAGTGACAATCTGCACAACCTCACTAATAACAGCGAAAACCACTAAAATAACAGTCACAATCTGCAAAGCCTCACTAATAACAGCGAAAACCACTGAAATAACTGTGGCAATCTGCACAACCTCACTAATAACAGCGAAAACCACTAAAATTACAGTGACAATCTGCAAAGCCTCACTAATAACAGCAAAAACCACTAAAAAATTTTGGTTGTCTGTAAAGCCGGTTTACGGACGATCATTTTACGTGATAACGTCATAAGAAAACATTGATGAAAAAATTATAGTTAAACCGGCTAAATTTAATCCGGTTTAGGGAAACTAGCTGAAGTTAATCCGGTTGAAACAGCTTTGCTTTGCAGACTAAATTCGAAATTACTGTAAAAAAAATTACAAAATTATAGTTAAACCGGCTAAATTTAATCCGGTTTAGGGAAATTAGCTGAAGTTAATCCGGTTGAAACAATTTTGCTTTGCAGACTCAATTCGAAATAACTGTAAAAAAAATTACAAAATTTTAGTGAAACCGGCTAAATTTAATCCGGTTTAGAGAAACTAGCTGAAGTTAATCCGGTTTAATCAACTTTGCTTTGCAGACTAAATTCGACCTGACTGTAAAAAAAAACACAAAATTATAATGAAACCGGCTAAATTTAATCAGGTTTAGGGAAATTAGCTGAAGTTAATCCGGTTTAAACTACTTTGCTTTGCAAACTAAATTCGACCTGACTGTCAAAAAAAACACAAAATTATAATGAAACCGACTAAATTTAATCAGGTTTAGGGAAATTAGCTGTAGTTAATCCGGTTTAAACAATTTTGCTTTGAAGACTAAATTCGACCTTACTATAAAAAATAGTTTAATTTCCCATTTCAAATTTTCAAATTGTTGTTATATCAATGATATTTTCATGAACATGCTAATTTATGCGAAAGATGGATAAGCCATAACCAAAGCTTCACAGTTTGCTGTTTCACACACGCACACGAATATTATTAATACAACAACAATTTGAAGATCGCTTTGCAATAGGGAAACGCATAATGAAAGGAAAATGCACTCAAGCTCTCGCTTGCACGCTCAGCTCAGGCGGAACGTGACAATGAGTCATGTATTTTCGTGTGTGCAGCCGGCCATCGATTTATTAGACGTTATCACGTCAATAACAGTCACAATCTGCAAAGCCTCACTAATAACAGCGAAAACCACTGAAATAACTGTGGCAATCTGCACAACCTCACTAATAACAGCGAAAACCATTAAAATTACAGTGACAATCTGCACAACCTCACTAATAACAGCGAAAACCATTAAAATAACAGTCACAATCTGCAAAGCCTCACTAATAACAGCGAAAACCACTAAAATAACTGTTGCAATCTGCACAACCTCACTAATAACAGCGAAAACCACTGAAATAACTGTGACAATCGGCACAACCTCACTAATAACAGCGAAAACCACTAAAATAACTGTGACAATCTGCACAACCTCACTAATAACAGCGAAAACCACTAAAATTACAGTGACAATCTGCAAAGCCTCACTAATAACAGCGAAAACCACTGAAATAACTGTGGCAATCTGCACAACCTCACTAATAACAGCGAAAACCACTATAATTACAGTGACAATCTGCACAACCTCACTAATAACAGCGAAAACCACTAAAATAACAGTCAAAATCTGCAAAGCCTCACTAATAACAGCGAAAACCACTAAAATAACAGTCACAATCTGCAAAGCCTCACTAATAACAGCGAAAACCACTGAAATAACTGTGGCAATCTGCAAAGCCTCACTAATAACAGCGAAAACCACTAAAATAACTGTGACAATCTGCACAACCTCACTAATAACAGCGAAAACCACTAAAATTACAGTCACAATCTGCAAAGCCTCACTAAAAGCAGCGAAAACCACTGAAATAACTGTGGCAATCTGCACAACCTAACTAATAACAGCGAAAACCACTATAAATACAGTGATAATCTGCACAACCTCACTAATAACAGCGAAAACCACTAAAATAACAGTCACAATCTGCAAAGCCTCACTAATAACAGCGAAAACCACTAAAATAACTGTTGCAATCTGCACAACCTCACTAATAACAGCGAAAACCACTGAAATAACTGTGACAATCTGCACAACCTCACTAATAACAGCGAAAACCAATGAAATAACTGTGGCAATCTGCACAACCTCACTAATAACAGCGAAAACCACTAAAATTACAGTCACAATCTACAAAGTCTCACTAATAACAGCGAAAACCACTAAAATTACAGTGACAATCTGCACAACCTCACTAATAACAGCGAAAACCACTAAAATAACAGTCACAATCTGCAAAGCCTCACTAATAACAGCGAAAACCACTGAAATAACTGTGGCAATCTGCACAACCTCACTAATAACAGCGAAAACCACTATAACTACAGTGACAATCTGCACAACCTCACTAATAACAGCGAAAACCACTAAAATAACAGTCACAATCTGCAAAGCCTCACTAATAACAGCGAAAACCACTATAATTACAGTGACAATCTGCACAACCTCACTAATAACAGCGAAAACCACTAAAATAACAGTCACAATCTGCAAAGCCTCACTAATAACAGTGAAAACCACTGAAATAACTGTGGCAATCTGCACAACCTCACTAATAACTGCGAAAACCTCTAAAATTACAGTGACAATCTGCAAAGCCTCACTAATAACAGCGAAAACCACTAAAATAACAGTCACAATCTGCAAAGCCTCACTAATAACAGCGAAAACCACTGAAATAACTGTGACAATCTGCACAACCTCACTAATAACAGCAAAAACCACTATAATTACAGTGACAATCTGCACAACCTCACTAATAACAGCGAAAACCACTAAAATAACAGTCACAATCTGCAAAGCCTCACTAATAAAAGCGAAAACCACTAAAATAACTGTGGCAATCTGCACAACCTCACTAATAACAGCGAAAACCACTAAAATAACAGTCACAATCTGCAAAGCCTCACTAATAACAGCGAAAACCACTGAAATAACTGTGGCAATCTGCACAACCTCACTAATAACAGCGAAAACCACTAAAATTACAGTGACAATCTGCACAACCTCACTAATAACAGCGAAAACCACTAAAATAACAGTCACAATCTGCAAAGCCTCACTAATAACAGCGAAAACCACTGAAATAACTGTGGCAATCTGCACAACCTCACTAATAACAGCGAAAACCACTATAATTACAGTAACAATCTGCACAACCTCACTAATAACAGCGAAAACCACTATAATTACAGTGACAATCTGCAGAACCTCACTAATAACAGCGAAAACCACTAAAATAACAGTCACAATCTGCAAAGCCTCACTAATAACAGCGAAAACCACTAAAATAACAGTCACAATCTGCACAACCTCACTAATAACAGCGAAAACCACTAAAATTACAGTCACAATCTGCAAAGCCTCACTAATAACAGCGAAAACCACTGAAATAACTGTGGCAATCTGCACAACCTCACTAATAACAGCGAAAACCATTAAAATTACAGTGACAATCTGCACAACCTCACTAATAACAGCGAAAACCATTAAAATAACAGTCACAATCTGCAAAGCCTCACTAATAACAGCGAAAACCACTAAAATAACTGTTGCAATCTGCACAACCTCACTAATAACAGCGAAAACCACTGAAATAACTGTGACAATCGGCACAACCTCACTAATAACAGCGAAAACCACTAAAATAACTGTGACAATCTGCACAACCTCACTAATAACAGCGAAAACCACTAAAATTACAGTGACAATCTGCAAAGCCTCACTAATAACAGCGAAAACCACTGAAATAACTGTGGCAATCTGCACAACCTCACTAATAACAGCGAAAACCACTATAATTACAGTGACAATCTGCACAACCTCACTAATAACAGCGAAAACCACTAAAATAACAGTCAAAATCTGCAAAGCCTCACTAATAACAGCGAAAACCACTAAAATAACAGTCACAATCTGCAAAGCCTCACTAATAACAGCGAAAACCACTGAAATAACTGTGGCAATCTGCAAAGCCTCACTAATAACAGCGAAAACCACTAAAATAACTGTGACAATCTGCACAACCTCACTAATAACAGCGAAAACCACTAAAATTACAGTCACAATCTGCAAAGCCTCACTAAAAGCAGCGAAAACCACTGAAATAACTGTGGCAATCTGCACAACCTCACTAATAACAGCGAAAACCACTATAAATACAGTGATAATCTGCACAGCCTCACTAATAACAGCGAAAACCACTAAAATAACAGTCACAATCTGCAAAGCCTCACTAATAACAGCGAAAACCACTAAAATAACTGTGGCAATCTGCACAACCTCACTAATAACAGCGAAAACCACTGAAATAACTGTGGCAATCTGCACAACCTCACTAATAACAGCGAAAACCACTAAAATTACAGTCACAATCTACAAAGTCTCACTAATAACAGCGAAAACCACTAAAATTACAGTGACAATCTGCACAACCTCACTAATAACAGCGAAAACCACTAAAATAACAGTCACAATCTGCAAAGCCTCACTAAAAACAGCGAAAACCACTGAAATAACTGTGGCAATCTGCACAACCTCACTAATAACAGCGAAAACCACTATAACTACAGTGACAATCTGCACAACCTCACTAATAACAGCGAAAACCACTAAAATAACAGTCACAATCTGCAAAGCCTCACTAATAACAGCGAAAACCACTATAATTACAGTGACAATCTGCACAACCTCACTAATAACAGCGAAAACCACTAAAATAACAGTCACAATCTGCAAAGCCTCACTAATAACAGTGAAAACCACTGAAATAACTGTGGCAATCTGCACAACCTCACTAATAACAGCGAAAACCTCTAAAATTACAGTGACAATCTGCAAAGCCTCACTAATAACAGCGAAAACCACTAAAATAACAGTCATAATCTGCAAAGCCTCACTAATAACAGCGAAAACCACTGAAATAACTGTGACAATCTGCACAACCTCACTAATAACAGCAAAAACCACTATAATTATAGTGACAATCTGCACAACCTCACTAATAACAGCGAAAACCACTAAAATAACAGTCACAATCTGCAAAGCCTCACTAATAAAAGCGAAAACCACTAAAATAACTGTGGCAATCTGCACAACCTCACTAATAACAGCGAAAACCACTAAAATAACAGTCACAATCTGCAAAGCCTCACTAATAACAGCGAAAACCACTGAAATAACTGTGGCAATCTGCACAACCTCACTAATAACAGCGAAAACCACTAAAATTACAGTGACAATCTGCACAACCTCACTAATAACAGCGAAAACCACTAAAATAACAGTCACAATCTGCAAAGCCTCACTAATAACAGCGAAAACCACTGAAATAACTGTGGCAATCTGCACAACCTCACTAATAACAGCGAAAACCACTATAATTACAGTAACAATCTGCACAACCTCACTAATAACAGCGAAAACCACTATAATTACAGTGACAATCTGCAGAACCTCACTAATAACAGCGAAAACCACTAAAATAACAGTCACAATCTGCAAAGCCTCACTAATCACAGCGAAAACCACTAAAATAACTGTGACAATCTGCACAACCTCACTAATAACAGCGAAAACCACTAAAATTACAGTGACAATCTGCAAAGCCTCACTAATAACAGCGAGAACCACTAAAATAACAGTCACAATCTGCAAAGCCTCACTAATAACAGCGAAAACCACTGAAATAACTGTGGCAATCTGCACAACCTCACTAATAACAGCGAAAACCACTATAATTACAGTGACAATCTGCACAACCTCACTAATAACAGCGAAAACCACTAAAATAACAGCCACAATCTGCAAAGCCTCACTAATAACAGCGAAAACCACTAAAATAACTGTGACAATCTGCACAACCTCACTAATAACAGCGAAAACCACTAAAATTACAGTGACAATCTGCAAAGCCTCACTAATAACAGCGAAAACCACTAAAATAACAGTCACAATCTGCAAAGCCTCACTAATAACAGCGAAAACCACAGAAATAACTGTGGCAATCTGCACAACCTCACTAATAACAGCGAAAACCACTAAAATTACAGTGACAATCTGCAAAGCCTCACTAATAACAGCGAAAACCACTGAAATAACTGTGGCAATCTGCACAACCTCACTAATAACAGCGAAAACTACTATAATTACAGTGACAATCTGCACAACCTCACTAATAACAGCGAAAACCACTAAAATAACAGTCACAATCTGCAAAGCCTCACTAATAACAGCGAAAACCACTATAATTACAGTGACAATCTGCACAACCTCACTAATAACAGCGAAAACCACTAAAATAACAGTCACAATCTGCAAAGCCTCACTAATAACAGCGAAAACCACTGAAATAACTGTGGCAATCTGCACAACCTCACTAATACAGCGAAAACCACTAAAATTACAGTGACAATCTGCAAAGCCTCACTAATAACAGCAAAAACCACTAAAAAATTTTGGTTGTCTGTAAAGCCGGTTTACGGACGATCATTTTACGTGATAACGTCATAAGAAAACATTGATGAAAAAATTATAGTTAAACCGGCTAAATTTAATCCGTTTAGGGAAACTAGCTGAAGTTAATCCGGTTGAAACAGCTTTGCTTTGCAGACTAAATTCGAAATTACTGTAAAAAAAATTACAAAATTATAGTTAAACCGGCTAAATTTAATCCGGTTTAGGGAAATTAGCTGAAGTTAATCCGGTTGAAACAATTTTGCTTTGCAGACTCAATTCGAAATTACTGTAAAAAAAATTACAAAATTTTAGTGAAACCGGCTAAATTTAATCCGGTTTAGAGAAACTAGCTGAAGTTAATCCGGTTTAATCAACTTTGCTTTGCAGACTAAATTCGACCTGACTGTAAAAAAAAACACAAAATTATAATGAAACCGGCTAAATTTAATCAGGTTTAGGGAAATTAGCTGAAGTTAATCCGGTTTAAACTACTTTGCTTTGCAAACTAAATTCGACCTGACTGTCAAAAAAAACACAAAATTATAATGAAACCGACTAAATTTAATCAGGTTTAGGGAAATTAGCTGAAGTTAATCCGGTTTAAACAATTTTGCTTTGAAGACTAAATTCGACCTTACTATAAAAAATAGTTTAATTTCCCATTTCAAATTTTCAAATTGTTGTTATATCAATGATATTTTCATGAACATGCTAATTTATGCGAAAGATTGATAAGCCATAACCAAAGCTTCACAGTTTGCTGTTTCACACACGCACACGAATATTATTAATACAACAACAATTTGAAGATCGCTTTGCAATAGGGAAACGCATAATGAAAGGAAAATGCACTCAAGCTCTCGCTTGCACGCTCAGCTCAGGCGGAACGTGACAATGAGTCATGTATTTTCGTGTGTGCAGCCGGCCATCGATTTATTAGACGTTATCACGTCAATAACAGTCACAATCTGCAAAGCCTCACTAATAACAGCGAAAACCACTGAAATAACTGTGGCAATCTGCACAACCTCACTAATAACAGCGAAAACCATTAAAATTACAGTGACAATCTGCACAACCTCACTAATAACAGCGAAAACCATTAAAATAACAGTCACAATCTGCAAAGCCTCACTAATAACAGCGAAAACCACTAAAATAACTGTTGCAATCTGCACAACCTCACTAATAACAGCGAAAACCACTGAAATAACTGTGACAATCGGCACAACCTCACTAATAACAGCGAAAACTACTAAAATAACTGTGACAATCTGCACAACCTCACTAATAACAGCGAAAACCACTAAAATTACAGTGACAATCTGCAAAGCCTCACTAATAACAGCGAAAACCACTGAAATAACTGTGGCAATCTGCACAACCTCACTAATAACAGCGAAAACCACTATAATTACAGTGACAATCTGCACAACCTCACTAATAACAGCGAAAACCACTAAAATAACAGTCAAAATCTGCAAAGCCTCACTAATAACAGCGAAAACCACTAAAATAACAGTCACAATCTGCAAAGCCTCACTAATAACAGCGAAAACCACTGAAATAACTGTGGCAATCTGCAAAGCCTCACTAATAACAGCGAAAACCACTAAAATAACTGTGACAATCTGCACAACCTCACTAATAACAGCGAAAACCACTAAAATTACAGTCACAATCTGCAAAGCCTCACTAAAAGCAGCGAAAACCACTGAAATAACTGTGGCAATCTGCACAACCTCACTAATAACAGCGAAAACCACTATAAATACAGTGATAATCTGCACAACCTCACTAATAACAGCGAAAACCACTAAAATAACAGTCACAATCTGCAACGCCTCACTAATAACAGCGAAAACCACTAAAATAACTGTGGCAATCTGCACAACCTCACTAATAACAGCGAAAACCACTGAAATAACTGTGGCAATCTGCACAACCTCACTAATAACAGCGAAAACCACTAAAATTACAGTCACAATCTACAAAGTCTCACTAATAACAGCGAAAACCACTAAAATTACAGTGACAATCTGCACAACCTCACTAATAACAGCGAAAACCACTAAAATAACAGTCACAATCTGCAAAGCCTCACTAATAACAGCGAAAACCACTGAAATAACTGTGGCAATCTGCACAACCTCACTAATAACAGCGAAAACCACTATAACTACAGTGACAATCTGCACAACCTCACTAATAACAGCGAAAACCACTAAAATAACAGTCACAATCTGCAAAGCCTCACTAATAACAGCGAAAACCACTATAATTACAGTGACAATCTGCACAACCTCACTAATAACAGCGAAAACCACTAAAATAACAGTCACAATCTGCAAAGCCTCACTAATAACAGTGAAAACCACTGAAATAACTGTGGCAATCTGCACAACCTCACTAATAACAGCGAAAACCATTAAAATTACAGTGACAATCTGCACAACCTCACTAATAACAGCGAAAACCATTAAAATAACAGTCACAATCTGCAAAGCCTCACTAATAACAGCGAAAACCACTAAAATAACTGTTGCAATCTGCACAACCTCACTAATAACAGCGAAAACCATTAAAATTACAGTGACAATCTGCACAACCTCACTAATAACAGCGAAAACCACTGAAATAACTGTGGCAATCTGCACAACCTCACTAATAACAGCGAAAACCACTATAATTACAGTAACAATCTGCACAACCTCACTAATAACAGCGAAAACCACTATAATTACAGTGACAATCTGCAGAACCTCACTAATAACAGCGAAAACCACTAAAATAACAGTCACAATCTGCAAAGCCTCACTAATAACAGCGAAAACCACTAAAATAACAGTCACAATCTGCACAACCTCACTAATAACAGCGAAAACCACTAAAATTACAGTCACAATCTGCAAAGCCTCACTAATAACAGCGAAAACCACTGAAATAACTGTGGCAATCTGCACAACCTCACTAATAACAGCGAAAACCATTAAAATTACAGTGACAATCTGCACAACCTCACTAATAACAGCGAAAACCATTAAAATAACAGTCACAATCTGCAAAGCCTCACTAATAACAGCGAAAACCACTAAAATAACTGTTGCAATCTGCACAACCTCACTAATAACAGCGAAAACCACTGAAATAACTGTGACAATCGGCACAACCTCACTAATAACAGCGAAAACCACTAAAATAACTGTGACAATCTGCACAACCTCACTAATAACAGCGAAAACCACTAAAATTACAGTGACAATCTGCAAAGCCTCACTAATAACAGCGAAAACCACTGAAATAACTGTGGCAATCTGCACAACCTCACTAATAACAGCGAAAACCACTATAATTACAGTGACAATCTGCACAACCTCACTAATAACAGCGAAAACCACTAAAATAACAGTCAAAATCTGCAAAGCCTCACTAATAACAGCGAAAACCACTAAAATAACAGTCACAATCTGCAAAGCCTCACTAATAACAGCGAAAACCACTGAAATAACTGTGGCAATCTGCAAAGCCTCACTAATAACAGCGAAAACCACTAAAATAACTGTGACAATCTGCACAACCTCACTAATAACAGCGAAAACCACTAAAATTACAGTCACAATCTGCAAAGCCTCACTAAAAGCAGCGAAAACCACTGAAATAACTGTGGCAATCTGCACAACCTCACTAATAACAGCGAAAACCACTATAAATACAGTGATAATCTGCACAGCCTCACTAATAACAGCGAAAACCACTAAAATAACAGTCACAATCTGCAAAGCCTCACTAATAACAGCGAAAACCACTAAAATAACTGTGGCAATCTGCACAACCTCACTAATAACAGCGAAAACCACTGAAATAACTGTGGCAATCTGCACAACCTCACTAATAACAGCGAAAACCACTAAAATTACAGTCACAATCTACAAAGTCTCACTAATAACAGCGAAAACCACTAAAATTACAGTGACAATCTGCACAACCTCACTAATAACAGCGAAAACCACTAAAATAACAGTCACAATCTGCAAAGCCTCACTAATAACAGCGAAAACCACTGAAATAACTGTGGCAATCTGCACAACCTCACTAATAACAGCGAAAACCACTATAACTACAGTGACAATCTGCACAACCTCACTAATAACAGCGAAAACCACTAAAATAACAGTCACAATCTGCAAAGCCTCACTAATAACAGCGAAAACCACTATAATTACAGTGACAATCTGCACAACCTCACTAATAACAGCGAAAACCACTAAAATAACAGTCACAATCTGCAAAGCCTCACTAATAACAGTGAAAACCACTGAAATAACTGTGGCAATCTGCACAACCTCACTAATAACAGCGAAAACCTCTAAAATTACAGTGACAATCTGCAAAGCCTCACTAATAACAGCGAAAACCACTAAAATAACAGTCACAATCTGCAAAGCCTCACTAATAACAGCGAAAACCACTGAAATAACTGTGACAATCTGCACAACCTCACTAATAACAGCAAAAACCACTATAATTACAGTGACAATCTGCACAACCTCACTAATAACAGCGAAAACCACTAAAATAACAGTCACAATCTGCAAAGCCTCACTAATAAAAGCGAAAACCACTAAAATAACTGTGGCAATCTGCACAACCTCACTAATAACAGCGAAAACCACTAAAATAACAGTCACAATCTGCAAAGCCTCACTAATAACAGCGAAAACCACTGAAATAACTGTGGCAATCTGCACAACCTCACTAATAACAGCGAAAACCACTAAAATTACAGTGACAATCTGCACAACCTCACTAATAACAGCGAAAACCACTAAAATAACAGTCACAATCTGCAAAGCCTCACTAATAACAGCGAAAACCACTGAAATAACTGTGGCAATCTGCACAACCTCACTAATAACAGCGAAAACCACTATAATTACAGGAACAATCTGCACAACCTCACTAATAACAGCGAAAACCACTATAATTACAGTGACAATCTGCAGAACCTCACTAATAACAGCGAAAACCACTAAAATAACAGTCACAATCTGCAAAGCCTCACTAATCACAGCGAAAACCACTAAAATAACTGTGACAATCTGCACAACCTCACTAATAACAGCGAAAACCACTAAAATTACAGTGACAATCTGCAAAGCCTCACTAATAACAGCGAGAACCACTAAAATAACAGTCACAATCTGCAAAGCCTCACTAATAACAGCGAAAACCACTGAAATAACTGTGGCAATCTGCACAACCTCACTAATAACAGCGAAAACCACTATAATTACAGTGACAATCTGCACAACCTCACTAATAACAGCGAAAACCACTAAAATAACAGTCACAATCTGCAAAGCCTCACTAATAACAGCGAAAACCACTAAAATAACTGTGACAATCTGCACAACCTCACTAATAACAGCGAAAACCACTAAAATTACAGTGACAATCTGCAAAGCCTCACTAATAACAGCGAAAACCACTAAAATAACAGTCACAATCTGCAAAGCCTCACTAATAACAGCGAAAACCACAGAAATAACTGTGGCAATCTGCACAACCTCACTAATAACAGCGAAAACCACTAAAATTACAGTGACAATCTGCACAACCTCACTAATAACAGCGAAAACCACTAAAATAACAGTCACAATCTGCAAAGCCTCACTAATAACAGCGAAAACCACTGAAATAACTGTGGCAATCTGCACAACCTCACTAATAACAGCGAAAACTACTATAATTACAGTGACAATCTGCACAACCTCACTAATAACAGCGAAAACCACTAAAATAACAGTCACAATCTGCAAAGCCTCACTAATAACAGCGAAAACCACTATAATTACAGTGACAATCTGCACAACCTCACTAATAACAGCGAAAACCACTAAAATAACAGTCACAATCTGCAAAGCCTCACTAATAACAGCGAAAACCACTGAAATAACTGTGGCAATCTGCACAACCTCACTAATAACAGCGAAAACCACTAAAATTACAGTGACAATCTGCAAAGCCTCACTAATAACAGCAAAAACCACTAAAAAATTTTGGTTGTCTGTAAAGCCGGTTTACGGACGATCATTTTACGTGATAACGTCATAAGAAAACATTGATGAAAAAATTATAGTTAAACCGGCTAAATTTAATCCGGTTTAGGGAAACTAGCTGAAGTTAATCCGGTTGAAACAGCTTTGCTTTGCAGACTAAATTCGAAATTACTGTAAAAAAAATTACAAAATTATAGTTAAACCGGCTAAATTTAATCCGGTTTAGGGAAATTAGCTGAAGTTAATCCGGTTGAAACAATTTTGCTTTGCAGACTCAATTCGAAATTACTGTAAAAAAAATTACAAAATTTTAGTGAAACCGGCTAAATTTAATCCGGTTTAGAGAAACTAGCTGAAGTTAATCCGGTTTAATCAACTTTGCTTTGCAGACTAAATTCGACCTGACTGTAAAAAAAAACACAAAATTATAATGAAACCGGCTAAATTTAATCAGGTTTAGGGAAATTAGCTGAAGTTAATCCGGTTTAAACTACTTTGCTTTGCAAACTAAATTCGACCTGACTGTCAAAAAAAACACAAAATTATAATGAAACCGACTAAATTTAATCAGGTTTAGGGAAATTAGCTGAAGTTAATCCGGTTTAAACAATTTTGCTTTGAAGACTAAATTCGACCTTACTATAAAAAATAGTTTAATTTCCCATTTCAAATTTTCAAATTGTTGTTATATCAATGATATTTTCATGAACATGCTAATTTATGCGAAAGATTGATAAGCCATAACCAAAGCTTCACAGTTTGCTGTTTCACACACGCACACGAATATTATTAACACAACAACAATTTGAAGATCGCTTTGCAATAGGGAAACGCATAATGAAAGGAAAATGCACTCAAGCTCTCGCTTGCACGCTCAGCTCAGGCGGAACGTGACAATGAGTCATGTATTTTCGTGTGTGCAGCCGGCCATCGATTTATTAGACGTTATCACGTCAATAACAGTCACAATCTGCAAAGCCTCACTAATAACAGCGAAAACCACTGAAATAACTGTGGCAATCTGCACAACCTCACTAATAACAGCGAAAACCATTAAAATTACAGTGACAATCTGCACAACCTCACTAATAACAGCGAAAACCATTAAAATAACAGTCACAATCTGCAAAGCCTCACTAATAACAGCGAAAACCACTAAAATAACTGTTGCAATCTGCACAACCTCACTAATAACAGCGAAAACCACTGAAATAACTGTGACAATCGGCACAACCTCACTAATAACAGCGAAAACCACTAAAATAACTGTGACAATCTGCACAACCTCACTAATAACAGCGAAAACCACTAAAATTACAGTGACAATCTGCAAAGCCTCACTAATAACAGCGAAAACCACTGAAATAACTGTGGCAATCTGCACAACCTCACTAATAACAGCGAAAACCACTATAATTACAGTGACAATCTGCACAACCTCACTAATAACAGCGAAAACCACTAAAATAACAGTCAAAATCTGCAAAGCCTCACTAATAACAGCGAAAACCACTAAAATAACAGTCACAATCTGCAAAGCCTCACTAATAACAGCGAAAACCACTGAAATAACTGTGGCAATCTGCAAAGCCTCACTAATAACAGCGAAAACCACTAAAATAACTGTGACAATCTGCACAACCTCACTAATAACAGCGAAAACCACTAAAATTACAGTCACAATCTGCAAAGCCTCACTAAAAGCAGCGAAAACCACTGAAATAACTGTGGCAATCTGCACAACCTCACTAATAACAGCGAAAACCACTATAAATACAGTGATAATCTGCACAACCTCACTAATAACAGCGAAAACCACTAAAATAACAGTCACAATCTGCAAAGCCTCACTAATAACAGCGAAAACCACTAAAATAACTGTGGCAATCTGCACAACCTCACTAATAACAGCGAAAACCACTGAAATAACTGTGGCAATCTGCACAACCTCACTAATAACAGCGAAAACCACTAAAATTACAGTCACAATCTACAAAGTCTCACTAATAACAGCGAAAACCACTAAAATTACAGTGACAATCTGCACAACCTCACTAATAACAGCGAAAACCACTAAAATAACAGTCACAATCTGCAAAGCCTCACTAATAACAGCGAAAACCACTGAAATAACTGTGGCAATCTGCACAACCTCACTAATAACAGCGAAAACCACTATAACTACAGTGACAATCTGCACAACCTCACTAATAACAGCGAAAACCACTAAAATAACAGTCACAATCTGCAAAGCCTCACTAATAACAGCGAAAACCACTATAATTACAGTGACAATCTGCACAACCTCACTAATAACAGCGAAAACCACTAAAATAACAGTCACAATCTGCAAAGCCTCACTAATAACAGTGAAAACCACTGAAATAACTGTGGCAATCTGCACAACCTCACTAATAACAGCGAAAACCTCTAAAATTACAGTGACAATCTGCACAACCTCACTAATAACAGCAAAAACCACTATAATTACAGTGACAATCTGCACAACACTAATACTAATTCACTAATAACAGCGAAAACCACTAAAATAACAGTCACAATCTGCAAAGCCTCACTAATAAAAGCGAAAACCACTAAAATAACTGTGGCAATCTGCACAACCTCACTAATAACAGCGAAAACCACTAAAATAACAGTCACAATCTGCAAAGCCTCACTAATAACAGCGAAAACCACTGAAATAACTGTGGCAATCTGCACAACCTCACTAATAACAGCGAAAACCACTAAAATTACAGTGACAATCTGCACAACCTCACTAATAACAGCGAAAACCACTAAAATAACAGTCACAATCTGCAAAGCCTCACTAATAACAGCGAAAACCACTGAAATAACTGTGGCAATCTGCACAACCTCACTAATAACAGCGAAAACCACTATAATTACAGTAACAATCTGCACAACCTCACTAATAACAGCGAAAACCACTATAATTACAGTGACAATCTGCAGAACCTCACTAATAACAGCGAAAACCACTAAAATAACAGTCACAATCTGCAAAGCCTCACTAATCACAGCGAAAACCACTAAAATAACTGTGACAATCTGCACAACCTCACTAATAACAGCGAAAACCACTAAAATTACAGTGACAATCTGCAAAGCCTCACTAATAACAGCGAGAACCACTAAAATAACAGTCACAATCTGCAAAGCCTCACTAATAACAGCGAAAACCACTGAAATAACTGTGGCAATCTGCACAACCTCACTAATAACAGCGAAAACCACTATAATTACAGTGACAATCTGCACAACCTCACTAATAACAGCGAAAACCACTAAAATAACAGTCACAATCTGCAAAGCCTCACTAATAACAGCGAAAACCACTAAAATAACTGTGACAATCTGCACAACCTCACTAATAACAGCGAAAACCACTAAAATTACAGTGACAATCTGCAAAGCCGAACTAATAACAGCGAAAACCACTAAAATAACAGTCACAATCTGCAAAGCCTCACTAATAACAGCGAAAACCACAGAAATAACTGTGGCAATCTGCACAACCTCACTAATAACAGCGAAAACCACTAAAATTACAGTGACAATCTGCACAACCTCACTAATAACAGCGAAAACCACTAAAATAACAGTCACAATCTGCAAAGCCTCACTAATAACAGCGAAAACCACTGAAATAACTGTGGCAATCTGCACAACCTCACTAATAACAGCGAAAACCACTATAATTACAGTGACAATCTGCACAACCTCACTAATAACAGCGAAAACCAATAAAATAACAGTCACAATCTGCAAAGCCTCACTAATAACAGCGAAAACCACTAAAATAACTGTGACAATCTGCACAACTCACTAATAACAGCGAAAACCACTAAAATAACAGTCACAATCTGCAAAGCCTCACTAATAACAGCGAAAAACCACTATAATTACAGTGACAATCTGCACAACCTCACTAATAACAGCGGAAAACCACTAAAATAACAGTCACAATCTGCCAAAGCCTCACTAATAACAGCGAAAACCACTAAAATAACTGTGGCAATCTGCTCAACCCACACTAATAACAGCGAAAACCACTGAAAAACTGTGGCAATCTGCACAACCTCACTAATAACAACGAAAACCACTAAAATTACAGTGACAATCTGCACAACCTCACTAATAACAGCGAAAACCACTAAAATAACAGTCACAATCTGCAAAGCCTCACTAATAACAGCGAAAACCACTGAGAATAACTGTGGCAATCTGCAAAGCCTCACTAATAACAGCGAAAACCACTAAAATAACAGTCACAATCTGCAAAGCCTCACTAATAACAGCGAAAACCACTGAAATAACTGTGGCAATCTGCACAAACCTCACTAATAACAGCGGAAAACCCACTAAAATAACAGTCACAATCTGCAAAGCCTCACTAATAACAGCGAAAACCACTGAAATAACTGTGGCAATCTGCACAACCTCACTAATAACAGCGAAAACCACTGAAATAACAGTCACAATCTGCAAAGCCTCACTAATAACAGCGAAAACCACTGAAATAACTGTGGCAATCTGCACAACCTCACTAATAACAGCGAAAACCACTGAAATAACAGTCACAATCTGCAAAGCCTCACTAATAACAGCGAAAACCACTATAATTACAGTGACAATCTGCACAACCTCACTAATAACAGCGAAAACCACTAAAATTACAGTCACGATCTGCACAACCTCACTAATAACAGCGAAAACCACTAAAATTACAGTGACAATCTGCACAACCTCACTAATAACAGCGAAAACCACTAAAATAACAGTCACAATCTGCAAAGCCTCACTAATAACAGCGAAAACCACTGAAATAACTGTGGCAATCTGCACAACCTCACTAATAACAGCGAAAACCACTAAAATTACAGTCACAATCTGCACAACCTCACTAATAACAGCGAAAACCACTGAAATAACTGTGGCAATCTGCACAACCTCACTAATAACAGCGAAAACCACTAAAATTACAGTGACAATCTGCAAAGCCTCACTTATAACAGCGAAAACCACTGAAATAACTGTGGCAATCTGCATAACCTCACTAATAACAGCGAAAACCACTATAATTACAGTGACAATCTGCACAACCTCATTAATAACAGCGAAAACCACTAAAATAACAGTCACAATCTGCCTCATTAATAACAGCGAAAACCACTAAAATAACAGTCACAATCTGCAAAGCCTCACTAATAACAGCGAAAACCACTAAAATAACTGTGGCAATCTGCACAACCTCACTAATAACAGCGAAAACCACTAAATAACAGTCACAATCTGCAAAGCCTCACTAATAACAGCGAAAACCACTGAAATAACTGTGGCAATCTGCACAACCTCACTAATAACAGCGAAAACCAATATAATTACAGTGACAATCTGCACAACCTCACTAATAACAGCGAAAACCACTAAAATAACAGTCACAATCTGCAAAGCCTCACTAATAACAGCGAAAACCACTAAAATAACTGTGGCAATCTGCACAACCTCACTAATAACAGCGAAAACCACTAAAATAACAGTCACAATCTGCAAAGCCTCACTAATAACAGCGAAAACCACTGAAATAACTGTGGCAATCTGCACAACCTCACTAATAACAGCGAAAACCACTATAATTTTAGTGACAATCTGCACAAACTCATTAATAACAGCGAAAACCACTAAAATAACAGTCACAATCTGCAAAGCCTCACTAATAACAGCGAAAACCACTAAAATAACTGTGACAATCTGCACAACCTCACTAATAACAGCGAAAACCACTAAAATAACTTTGACAATCTGCACAACCTCACTAATAACAGCGAAAACCACTATAATTACAGTGACAATCTGCACAACCTCACTAATAACAGCGAAAACCACTAAAATAACAGTCACAATCTGCAAAGCCTCACTAATAACAGCGAAAACCACTAAAATAACTGTGACAATCTGCACAACCTCACTATAACAGCGAAAACCACTAAAATAACTGTGACAATCTGCACAACCTCACTAATAACAGCGAAAACCACTAAAATTACATTGACAATCTGCAAAGCCTCACTAATAACAGCGAAACCACTGAAATAACTGTGGCAATCTGCACAACCTCACTAATAACAGCGAAAACACTAAAATTACAGTGACAATCTGCAAAGCCTCACTAATAACAGCGAAAACCACTGAAATAACTGTGGCAATCTGCACAACCTCACTAATAACAGCGAAAAACCACTATAATTACAGTGACAATCCTGCAAAGCCTCACTAATAACAGCGAAAACACTGAACTAACTGTGGAAATCTGCACAACCTCACTAATAACAGCGAAAACCACTATAATTACAGTGACAATCTGCACAAACTCACTAATAACAGCGAAAACCACTAAAATAACAGTCACAATCTGCAAAGCCTCACTAATAACAGCGAAAAGCACTATAATTACAGTGACAATCTGCACAACCTCACTAATAACAGCGAAAACCACTAAAATAACAGTCACAATCTGCAAAGCCTCACTAATAACCAGCGGAAAACCACTGAAATAACTGTGGCAATCTGCACAACCTCACTAATAACAGCGAAACCCACTAAAATAACAGTCACAATCTGCAAAGCCTCACTAATAACAGCGAAAACCACAGAAATAACTGTGCAATCTGCACAACCTCACTAGTAACAGCGAAAACCACTAAAATTACAGTGACAATCTGCACAACCTCACTAATAACAGCGAAAACCACTATAATTACAGTGACAATCTGCACAACCTCACTAATAACAGCGAAAAACCACTAAAATTACAGTGACAATCTGCAAAGCCTCACTAATAACAGCGAACCTGAATACCGGGGGGGGGGGGGGGGTGTGCCACCCTCACTAATAAACAGCGAAAACCACTAATAAATTACAGTGACAATCTGCAAAGAACTGCGTCACTTAATAACCATTTGAATCTGCACAACCACACTACTAATAGGAAACCATAAGTCACAATCTGCACAACCTCACTAATAACAGCGAAAACCACTAATTAACAGCAACCCTAAAATTACATGACAATCTGCAAAGCCTCACTAATAACAGCGAAACACTGAAATAACTGTGGCAATCTGCACAACCTCACTAATAACAGCGAAAACCACTAAAATTACAGTGACAATCTGCAAAGCCTCACACTAATAACAGCGATAAACCACTTAAATAACTGTGGCAATCTGCACAACCTCACTAATAACAGCGAGAAACCACTAAAATTACTTCACATTCTGCACAACCTCACTAATAAGCGAAAACCACTAAAATTACAGTGACATTGCAATGCAATAAGCGTAACTACTAAAAGCGAAACCACTAAAATAACAGTCACAATCTGCAAAGCCTCACTAATAACAGCGAAAACCACTAAAATAACTGTGACAATCTGCACAACTCACTAACTAACAGCGAAAACCACTATATAATTACAGTGACAATCTGCACAACCTCACTAATAACAGCGAAAACCACTAGAATAACTGTGAACAAATCTGCACAACCTCACTAATAACAGCGAAAACCACTATAATTACAGTGACAATCTGCACAACCTCACTAATAACAGCGGAAAACCACTAAAATAACAGTCACAATCTGCAAAGCCTCACTAATAACAGCGAAAACCACTAAAATAACAGTCACAATCTGCAAAGCCTCACTAATAACAGCGAAAACCACTGAAATAACTGTGGCAATCTGCACAACCTCACTAATAACAGCGAAAACCACTGAAATAAACTGTGGCATTCTGCACAACCTCACTAATAACAGCGAAAACCACTAAAATAACAGTCACAATCTGCAAAGCCTCACTAATAACAGCGAAAACCACAGAAATAACTGTGGCAATCTGCACAACCTCACTAGTAACAGCGAAAACCACTAAAATTTACAGTGACAATCTGCACAACCTCACTAATAACAGCGAAAACCACTAAAATAACAGTCACAATCTGCAAAGCCTCACTAATAACAGCGAAAACCACTGAAATAACTGTGACAATCTGCACAACCTCACTAATAACAGCGAAACCATTATAATTACAGTGACAATCTGCACAACCTCACTAATAACAGCGAAAACCACTAAAATAACAGTCACAATCTGCAAAGCCTCACTAATAACAGCGAAAACCATTATAATTACAGTGACAATCTGCACAACCTCACTAATAACAGCGAAAACCACTAAAATAACAGTCACAATCTGCAAAGCCTCACTAATAACAGCGAAAACCACTGATAATAACTGTGGCAATCTGCACAACCTCACTAATAAAAGCGAAAACCACTAAAATTACAGTGACAATCTGCAAAGCCTCACTCATAACAGCGAAAACCCTAAAATAACAGTCACAATCTGCAAAGCCCTCACTAATAACAGCGAAAACCACTGAAATAACTGTGGCAATCTGCACAACCTCACTAATAACAGCGAAAACCACTAAAATTACAGTCACAATCTGCACAACCTCACTAATAACAGCGAAAACCACTAAAATTACAGTGACAATCTGCACAACCTCACTAATAACAGCGAAAACCACTAAAATAACAGTCACAATCTGCAAAGCCTCACTAATAACAGCAAAAACCACTGAAATAACTGTGGCAATCTGCACAACCTCACTAATAACAGCGAAAACCCCTAAAATTACAGTCACAATCTGCACAACCTCACTAATAACAGCGAAAACCACTGAAATAACTGTGGCAATCTGCACAACCTCACTAATAACAGCGAAAACCACTAAAATTACAGTGACAATCTGCAAAGCTCACTAATAACAGCGAAAACCACTGAAATAACTGTGGCAATCTGCATAACCTCACTTAATAACAGCGATAAACCACTATAATTACAGTGGACAATCTGCACAACCTCATTAATAACAGCGAAAACCACTAAAATAACAGTCACAATCTGCAAAGCCTCACTAATAACAGCGAAAACCACTTAAATTAACTGTGGCAATCTGTACAACCTCACTAATAACAGCGAAAACCACTAAAATAACAGTCACAATCTGCAAAGCCTCACTAATAACAGCAAAAACCACTGAAATAACTGTGGCAATCTGCACAACCTCACTAATAACAGTGAAAACAACTATAATTACAGTGACAATCTGCACAACCTCACTAATAACAGCGAAAACCACTAAAATAACAGTCACAATCTGCAAAGCCTCACTAATAACAGCGAAAACCACTAAAATAACTGTGGCAATCTGCACAACCTCACTAATAACAGCGAAAACCACTAAAATAACAGTCACAATCTGCAAAGCTTCACTAATAACAGCGAAAACCACTGAAATAACTGTGGCAATCTGCACAACCTCACTAATAACACCGAAAACCACTAAAATTACAGTGACAATCTGCACAACCTCACTAATAACAGCGAAAACCACTAAATTACAGTCACAATCTGCAAAGCCTCACTAATAACAGCGAAAACCACTGAAATAACTGTGGCAATCTGCACAACCTCACTAATAACAGCGAAAACCACTATAATTACAGTGACAATCTGCACAACCTCACTAATAACAGCGAAAACCACTAAAATAACAGTCACAATCTGTAAAGCCTCACTAATAACAGCGAAAACCACTGAAATAACTGTGGCAATCTGCACAACCTCACTAATAACAGCGAAAACCACTATAATTACAGTGACAATCTGCACAACCTCACTAATAACAGCGAAAACCACTAAAATAACAGTCACAATCTGCAAAGCCTCACTAATAACAGCGAAACCACTAAAATAACTGTGACAATCTGCACAACCTCACTAATAACAGCGAAAACCACTAAAATAACTGTGACAATCTGCACAACCTCACTAATAACAGCGAAAACCACTATAATTACAGTGACAATCTGCACAACCTCACTAATAACAGCGAAAACCACTATAATTACAGTGACAATCTGCAAAGCCTCACTAATAACAGCGAAAACCATTGAAATAACTGTGGCAATCTGCACAACCTCACTAATAACAGCGAAAACCACTAAAATTACAGTGACAATCTGCAAAGCCTCACTAATAACAGCGAAAACCACTGAAATAACTGTGGCAATCTGCACAACCTCACTAATAACAGCGAAAACCACTAAAATTACAGTCACAATCTGCACAACCTCACTAATAACAGCGAAAACCACTAAAATTACAGTGACAATCTGCAAAGCCTCACTAATAACAGCGAAAACCACTAAAATAACAGTCACAATCTGCAAAGCCTCACTAATAACAGCGAAAACCACTAAAATAACTGTGACAATCTGCACAACCTCACTAATAACAGCGAAAACCACTATAATTACAGTGACAATCTGCACAACCTCACTAATAACAGCGAAAACCACTAAAATAACTGTGACAATCTGCACAACCTCACTAATAACAGCGAAAACCACTATAATTACAGTGACAATCTGCACAACCTCACTAATAACAGCGAAAACCACTAAATAACAGTCACAATCTGCAAAGCCTCACTAATAACAGCGAAAACCACTAAAATAACAGTCCACAATCTGCAAAGCCTCACTAATAACAGCGAAAACCACTGAAATAACTGTGGCAATCTGCCCAACCTCACTAATAACAGCGAAAACCACTATAATTACAGTGACAATCTGCACAACCTCACTAATAAGAGCGAAAACCACTAAAATAACAGTCACAATCTGCAAAGCCTCACTAATAACAGCGAAAACCACTATATTACAGTGACAATCTGCACAACCTCACTAATAACAGCGAAAACCACTAAAATAACAGTCACAATCTGCAAAGCCTCACTAATAACAGCGAAAACCACTGAAATAACTGTGGCAATCTGCACAACCTCACTAATAACAGCGAAAACCACTAAAATTACAGTGACAATCTGCAAAGCACAGTGGTTTCCGCTGTTATTAGTGAGGCTTTGCAGATTGTGACTGTTATTTTAGTGGTTTTCGCTGTTATTAGTGAGGTTGTGCAGATTGCCACAGTTATTTCAGTTGTTTTCGCTGTTATTAGTGAGGCTTTGCAGATTGTCACTGTAATTTTAGTGGTTTTCGCTGTTATTAGTGAGGTTGTGCAGATTGTCACAGTTATTTTAGTGGTTTTCGCTGTTATTAGTGAGGCTTTGCAGATTGTCACTGTAATTTTAGTGGTTTTCGCTGTTATTAGTGAGGCTTTGCAGATTGTGACTGTTATTTAGTGGTTTTTCGCTGTTATTAGTGAGGTTGTGCAGATTGTCACTGTAATTTTAGTGGTTTTCGCTGTTATTAGTGCGGTTGTGCAGATTGCCACAGTTATTTTAGTGGTTTTCGCTGTTATTAGTGAGGCTTTGCAGATTGTGACTGTAATTTTAGTGGTTTTCGCTGTTATTAGTGAGGTTGTGCAGATTGTGACTGTTATTTTAGTGGTTTTCGCTGTTATTAGTGAGGCTTTGCAGATTGTCACTGTAATTTTAGTGGTTTTCGCTGTTATTAGTGAGGTTGTGCAGATTGCCACAGTTATTTCAGTGGTTTTCGCTGTTATTAGCGAGGCTTTGCAGATTGTGACTGTTATTTTAGTGGTTTTCGCTGTTATTAGTGAGGTTGTGCAGATTCCACAGTTATTTTAGTGGTTTTCGCTGTTATTAGTGAGGCTTTGCAGATTGTGACTGTTATTTTAGTGGTTTTCGCTGTTATTAGTGAGGTTGTGCAGATTGTCACTGTAATTATAGTGGTTTTCGCTGTTATTAGTGAGGTTGTGCAGATTGCCACAGTTATTTCAGTGGTTTTCGCTGTTATTAGTGAGGCTTTGCAGATTGTGACTGTTATTTTAGTGGTTTTCGCTGTTATTAGTGAGGCTTTGCAGATTGTGACTGTTATTTTAGTGGTTTTCGCTGTTATTAGTGAGGTTGTGCAGATTGTCACTGTAATTTTAGTGGTTTACGCTGTTATTAGTGAGGTTGTGCAGATTGCCACAGTTATTTTAGTGGTTTTCGCTGTTATTATTGAGGCTTTGCAGATTGTGACTGTTATTTTAGTGGTTTTCGCTGTTATTAGTGAGGTTGTGCAGATTGTCACTGTAATTATAGTGGTTTTCGCTGTTATTAGTGAGGTTGTGCAGATTGCCACAGTTATTTTAGTGGTTTTCGCTGTTATTAGTGAGGCTTAGCAGATTGTGACTGTTATTTTAGTGGCTTTCGCTGTTATTAGTGAGGCTTTGCAGATTGTGACTGTTATTTTAGTGGTTTTCGCTGTTATTAGTGAGGTTGTGCAGATTGTCACTGTAATTTTAGTGGTTTTCGCTGTTATTAGTGAGGTTGTGCAGATTGCCACAGTTATTTTAGTGGTTTTCGCTGTTATTAGTGAGGCTTTGCAGATTGTGACTGTAATTTTAGTGGTTTTCGCTGTTATTAGTGAGGTTGTGCAGATTGTGACTGTTATTTTAGTGGTTTTCGCTGTTATTAGTGAGGCTTTGCAGATTGTCACTGTAATTTTAGTGGTTTTCACTGTTATTAGTGAGGTTGTGCAGATTGTCACAGTTATTTTAGTGGTTTTCGCTGTTATTAGTGAGGCTTTGCAGATTGTGACTGTTATTTTAGTGGTTTTCGCTGTTATTAGTGAGGTTGTGCAGATTGTCACTGTAATTTTAGTGGTTTTCGCTGTTATTAGTGAGGTTGTGCAGATTGCCACAGTTATTTTAGTGGTTTTCGCTGTTATTATTGAGGGTTTGCAGATTGTGACTGTTATTTTAGTGGTTTTCGCTGTTATTAGTGAGATTGTGCAGATTGTCACTGTGATTATAGTGGTTTTCGCTGTTATTAGTGAGGTTGTGCAGATTGCCACAGTTATTTTAGTGGTTTTCGCTGTTATTAGTGAGGCTTAGCAGATTGTGACTGTTATTTTAGTGGCTTTCGCTGTTATTAGTGAGGCTTTGCAGATTGTGACTGTTATTTTAGTGGTTTTCGCTGTTATTAGTGAGGTTGTGCAGATTGTCACTGTAATTTTAGTGGTTTTCGCTGTTATTAGTGAGGTTGTGCAGATTGCCACAGTTATTTTAGTGGTTTTCGCTGTTATTAGTGAGGCTTTGCAGATTGTGACTGTAATTTTAGTGGTTTTCGCTGTTATTAGTGAGGTTGTGCAGATTGTGACTGTTATTTAGTGGTTTTCGCTGTTATTAGTGAGGCTTTGCAGATTGTCACTGTAATTTTAGTGGTTTTCGCTGTTATTAGTGAGGTTGTGCAGATTGTCACAGTTATTTAAGTGGTTTTCGCTGTTATTAGTGAGGCTTTGCAGATTGTGACTGTTATTTTAGTGGTTTTCGCAGTTATTAGTGAGGTTGTGCAGATTGTCACTGTAATTATAGTGGTTTTCGCTGTTATTAGTGAGGTTGTGCAGATTGCCACAGTTATTTCAGTGGTTTTCGCTGTTATTAGTGAGGCTTTGCAGATTGTGACTGTTATTTTAGTGTTTTTCGCTGTTATTAGTGAGGTTGTGCAGATTGTCACTGTAATTTTAGTGGTTTTCGCTGTTATTAGTGAGGCTTTGCAGATTGTGACTGCTATTTTAGTGGTTTTCGCTGTTATTAGTGAGGTTGTGCAGATTGTCACTGTATTTTTAGTGGTTTTCGCTCTTATTAGTGAGGTTGTGCAGATTGCCACAGTTTATTTAGTGGTTTTCGCTGTTATTAGTGAGGCTTTGCAGATTGTGACTGTTATTTTAGTGGTTTTCGCTGTTATTAGTGAGGTTGTGCAGATTGTCACTGTAATTTTAGTGGTTTTCGCTGTTATTAGTGAGGTTGTGCAGATTGCCACAGTTATTTCAGTGGTTTTCGCTGTTATTAGTGAGGCTTTGCAGATTGTGACTGTTATTTTAGTGGTTTTCGCTGTTATTAGTGAGGTTGTGCAGATTGTCACTGTAATTTTAGTGGTTTTCGCTGTTATTAGTGAGGCTTTGCAGATTGTCACTGTAATTTTAGTGGTTTTCGCTGTTATTAGTGAGGCTTTGAAGATTGTGACTGTTATTTTAGTGGTTTTCGCTGTTATTAGTGAGGTTGTGCAGATTGTCACTGTAATTTTAGTGGTTTTCGCTGTTATTAGTGAGGTTGTGCAGATTGCCACAGTTATTTTAGTGGTTTTCGCTGTTATTAGTGAGGCTTTGCAGATTGTGACTGTAATTTTAGTGGTTTAGTGAGGTTGTGCAGATTGTGACTGTTATTTTAGTGGTTTTCGCTGTTATTAGTGAGGCTTTGCAGATTGTCACTGTAATTTAAGTGGTTTTCGCTGTTATTAGTGAGGTTGTGCAGATTGTCACAGTTATTTTAGCGGTTTTCGCTGTTATTAGTGAGGCTTTGCAGATTGTGACTGTTATTTTAGTGGTTTTCGCTGTTATTAGTGAGGTTGTGCAGATTGTCACTGTAATTATAGTGGTTTTCGCTGTTATTAGTGAGGTTGTGCAGATTGCCACAGTTATTTCAGTGGTTTTCGCTGTTATTAGTGAGGCTTTGCAGATTGTGACTGTTATTTTAGTGGTTTTCGCTGTTATTAGTGAGGTTGTGCAGATTGCCACAGTTATTTTACTGGTTTTCGCTGTTATTAGTGAGGTTGTGCAGATTGCCACTGTTATTTCAGTGGTTTTCGCTGTTATTAGTGAGGCTTTGCAGATTGTCACTGTAATTTTAGTGGTTTTCGCTGTTATTAGTGAGGTTGTGCAGATTGCCACAGTTATTTCAGTGGTTTTCGCTGTTATTAGTGAGGTTGTGCAGATTGCCACAGTTATTTCAGTGGTTTTCGCTGTTATTAGTGAGGCTTTGCAGATTGTGACTGTTATTTTAGTGGTTGTCGCTGTTATGAGTGAGGTTGCGCAGATTGTCACTGTAATGTTAGTGGTTTTCCGCTGTTATTAGTGAGGTTGTGCAGATTGCCACAGTTATTTCAGTGGTTTTCGCTGTTATTAGTGAGGCTTTGCAGATTGTCACTGTAATTTTAGTGGTTTTCGCTGTTATTAGTGAGGTTGTGCAGATTGCCACAGTTATTTCAGTGGTTTTCGCTGTTATTAGTGAGGCTTTGCAGATTGTCACTGTAATTATAGTGGTTTTCGCTGTTATTAGTGAGGTTGTGCAGATTGTCACAGTTATTTTAGTGGTTTTCGCTGTTATTAGTGAGGCTTTGCAGATTGTGACTGTTATTTTAGTGGTTTTCGCTGTTATTAGTGTGGTTGTGCAGATTGTCACTGTAATTTTAGTGGTTTTCGCTGTTATTAGTGAGGTTGTGCAGATTGCCACAGTTATTTTAGTGGTTTTCGCTGTTATTAGTGAGGCTTCGCAGATTGTGACTGTAATTTTAGTGGTTTTCGCTGTTATTAGTGAGGTTGTGCAGATTGTGACTGTTATTTTAGTGGTTTTCGCTGTTATTAGTGAGGCTTTGCAGATTGTCACTGTAATTTTAGTGGTTTTCGCTGTTATTAGTGAGGTTGTGCAGATTGCCACAGTTATTTCAGTGGGTTTCGCTGTTATTAGTGAGGCTTTGCAGATTGTGACTGTTATTTTAGTGGTTTTCGCTGTTATTAGTGAGGTTGTGCAGATTGCCACAGTTATTTTAGTGGTTTTCGCGGTTATTAGTGAGGCTTTGCAGATTGTGACAGTTATTTTAGTGGTTTTCGCTGTTATTAGTGAGGTTGTGCAGATTGTGACTGTAATTATAGTGGTTTTCGCTGTTATTAGTGAGGTTGTGCAGATTGCCACAGTTATTTCAGTGGTTTTCGCTGTTGTTAGTGAGGCTTTGCAGATTGTGACTGTTATTTTAGTGGTTTTCGCTGTTATTAGTGAGGCTTTGCAGATTGTGACTGTTATTTTAGTGGTTTTCGCTGTTATTAGTGAGGTTGTGCAGATTGTCACTGTAATTTTAGTGGTTTTCGCTGTTATGAGTGAGGTTGTGCAGATTGCCACAGTTATTTTAGTGGTTTTCGCTGTTATTAGTGAGGCTTTGCAGATTGTGACTGTTATTTTAGTGGTTTTCGCTGTTATTAGTGAGGTTGTGCAGATTGTCACTGTAATTATAGAGGTTTTCGCTGTTATTAGTGAGGTTGTGCAGATTGCCACAGTTATTTTAGTGGTTTTCGCTGTTATTAGTGAGGCTTTGCAGATTGTGACTGTTATTTTAGTGGATTTCGCTGTTTTTAGTGAGGCTTTGCAGATTGTGACTGTTATTTTAGTGGTTTTCGCTGTTATTAGTGAGGTTGTGCAGATTGTCACTGTAATTTTAGTGGTTTTCGCTGTTATTAGTGAGGTTGTGCAGATTGCCACAGTTATTTTAGTGGTTTTCGCTGTTATTAGTGAGGCTTTGCAGATTGTGACTGTAATTTTAGTGGTTTTCGCTGTTATTAGTGAGGTTGTGCAGATTGTGACTGTTATTTTAGTGGTTTTCGCTGTTATTAGTGAGGCTTTGCAGATTGTCACTGTAATTTTAGTGGTTTTCGCTGTTATTAGTGAGGTTGTGCAGATTGTCACAGTTATTTTAGTGGTTTTTGCTGTTATTAGTGAGGCTTTGCAGATTGTGACTGTTAATTTAGTGGTTTTCGCTGTTATTAGTGAGGTTGTGCAGATTGTCACTGTAATTATAGTGGTTTTAGCTGTTATTAGTGAGGTTGTGCAGATTGCCACAGTTATTTCAGTGGTTTTCGCTGTTATAAGTGAGGCTTTGCAGACTGTGACTGTTATTTTAGTGGTTTTCGCTGTTATTAGTGAGGTTGTGCAGATTGTCACTGTAATTTTAGTGGTTTTCGCTGTTATTAGTGAGGCTTTGCAGATTGTGACTGTTATTTTAGTGGTTTTCGCTGTTATTAGTGAGGTTGTGCAGATTGTCACTCTAATTTTAGTGGTTTTCGCTGTTATTAGTGAGGTTGTGCAGATTGCCACAGTTATTTTAATGGTTTTCGCTGTTATTAGTGAGGCTTTGCAGATTGTGACTGTTATTTTAGTGGTTTTCGCTGTTATTAGTGAGGCTTTGCAGATTGTCACTGTAATTTTAGTGGTTTTCGCTGTTATTAGTGAGGCTTTGCAGATTGTGACTGTTATTTTAGTGGTTTTCGCTGTTATTAGTGAGGTTGTGCAGATTGTCACTGTAATTTTAGTGGTTTTCGCTGTTATTAGTGAGGCTTTGCAGATTGTCACTGTAATTTTAGTGGTTTTCGCTGTTATTAGTGAGGCTTTGCAGATTGTGACTGTTATTTTAGTGGTTTTCGCTGTTATTAGTGAGGTTGTGCAGATTGTCACTGTAATTTTAGTGGTTTTCGCTGTTATTAGTGAGGTTGTGCAGATTGCCACAGTTATTTTAGTGGTTTTCGCTGTTATTAGTGAGGCTTTGCAGATTGTGACTGTAATTTTAGTGGTTTTCGCTGTTATTAGTGAGATTGTGCAGATTGTGACTGTTATTTTAGTGGTTTTCGCTGTTATTAGTGAGGCTTTGCAGATTGTCACTGTAATTTTAGTGGTTTTCGCTGTTATTAGTGAGGTTGTGCAGATTGTCACAGTTATTTTAGTGGTTTTCGCTGTTATTAGTGAGGCTTTGCAGATTGTGACTGTTATTTTAGTGGTTTTCGCTGTTATTAGTGAGGTTGTGCAGATTGTCACTGTAGCTATAGTGGTTTTCGCTGTTATTAGTGAGGTTGTGCAGATTGCCACAGTTATTTCAGTGGTTTTCGCTGTTATTAGTGAGCCTTTGCAGATTGTGACTGTTATTTTAGTGGTTTTCGCTGTTATTAGTGAGGTTGTGCAGATTGCCACAGTTATTTTACTGGTTTTCGCTGTTATTAGTGAGGTTGTGCAGATTGCCACAGTTATTTCAGTGGTTTTCGCTGTTATTAGTGAGGCTTTGCAGATTGTCACTGTAATTTTAGTGGTTTTCGCTGTTATTAGTGAGGTTGTGCAGATTGCCACAGTTATTTCAGTGGTTTTCGCTGTTATTAGTGAGGTTGTACAGATCGCCACAGTTATTTCAGTGGTTTTCGCTGTTATTAGTGAGGCTTTGCAGATTGTGGCTGTTATTTTAGTGGTTTTCGCTGTTACTAGTGAGGTTGTGCAGATTGTCACTGTAATTTTAGTGGTTTTCGCTGTTATTAGTGAGGTTGTGCAGATTGCCACAGTTATTTCAGTGGTTTTCGCTGTTATTAGTGAGGCTTTGCAGATTGTCACTGTAATTTTAGTGGTTTTCGCTGTTATTAGTGAGGTTGTGCAGATTGCCACAGTTATTTCAGTGGTTTTCGCTGTTATAAGTGAGGCTTTGCAGATTGTCACTGTAATTATAGTGGTTTTCGCTGTTATTAGTGAGGTTGTGCAGATTGTCACAGTTATTTTAGTGGTTTTCGCTGTTATTAGTGAGGCTTTGCAGATTGTGGCTGTTATTTTAGCGGTTTTCGCTGTTATTAGTGAGGTTGTGCAGATTGTCACTGTAATTATAGTGGTTTTCGCTGTTATTAGTGAGGCTTTGCAGATTGTGACTGTTATTTTAGTGGTTTTCGCTGTTATTAGTGAGGTTGTGCAGATTGCCACTGTAATTTTAGTGGTTTTCGCTGTTATTAGTGAGGTTGTGCAGATTGTCACAGTTATTTTAGTGGTTTTCGCTGTTATTAGTGAGGTTGTGCAGATTGTCACTGTAATTATAGTGGTTTTCGCTGTTATTAGTGAGGTTGTGCAGATTGCCACAGTTATTTCAGTGGTTTTCGCTGTTATTAGTGAGGCTTTGCAGATTGTGACTGTTATTTTAGTGGTTTTCGCTGTTATTAGTGAGGTTGTGCAGATTGCCACAGTTATTTTAGTGGTTTTCGCTGTTATTAGTGAGGCTTTGCAGATTGTGACTGTTATTTTAGTGGTTTTCGCTGTTATTAGTGAGGTTGTGCAGATTGTCACTGTAATTTTAGTGGTTTTCGCTGTTATTAGTGAGGTTGTGCAGATTGCCACAGTTATTTCAGTGGTTTTCGCTGTTATTAGTGAGGCTTTGCAGATTTTGACTGTTATTTTAGTGGTTTTCGCTGTTATTAGTGAGGTTGTGCAGATTGTGACTGTTATTTTAGTGGTTTTCGCTGTTATTAGTGAGGTTGTGCAGATTGCCACAGTTATTTCAGTGGTTTTCGCTGTTATGAGTGAGGTTGTGCAGATTGCCACAGTTATTTTAGTGGTTTTCGCTGTTATTACTGAGGCTTTGCAGATTGTGACTGTTATTTTAGTGGTTTTCGCTGTTATTAGTGAGGTTGTGCAGATTGTCACTGTAGGTACTTACTTAAAAATATTATTATGTTAAAGACACTTTGTTTTAAAAATATTATTATGTTAAAGATACTTTGTTTTAACTACTTGTTACTACTAGTAACAAGTAGCTAATTTTAGATCTAAGTAGCTAATTTTAGATCTAAGTAGCTTTTTTATTTTAAATTTATAAAATATTAATTTAGTTAGTTCAGTTTAGTTTTGTGACAATTTGGAGAGCTCTTTTTGAATAGAGCTCCGGTTTTAGTTAAATAATATAATTATTGTTAATTTAAAATATTATATAATAAATAAAATATTAGTAGTTATATGAATATAAGTTTTATTTGTTCATATAACTATAGTCACTGTAATCATAGTGGTTTTCGCTGTTATTAGTGAGGTTGTGCAGATTGCCACAGTTATTTCAGTGGTTTTCGCTGTTATTAGTGAGGCTTTGCAGATTGTCACTGTAATTTTAGTGGTTTTCGCTGTTATTAGTGAGGTTGTGCAGATTGCCACAGTTATTTCAGTGGTTTTTGCTGTTATTAGTGAGGCTTTGCAGATTGTGACTGTTATTTTAGTGGTTTTCGCTGTTATTAGTGAGGTTGTGCAGATTGTCACTGTAATTATAGTGGTTTTCGCTGTTATTAGTGAGGTTGTACAGATTGCCACAGTTATTTCAGTGGTTTTCGCTGTTATTAGTGAGGCTTTGCAGATTGTGACTGTTATTTTAGTGGTTTTCGCTGTTATTAGTGAGGTTGTGCAGATTGTCACTGTAATTATAGTGGTTTTCGCTGTTATTAGTGAGGTTGTGCAGATTGCCACAGTTATTTCAGTGGTTTTCGCTGTTATTAGTGAGGCTTTGCAGATTGTGACTGTTATTTTAGTGGTTTTCGCTGTTATTAGTGAGGTTGTGCAGATTATCACTGTAATTTTAGTGGTTTTCGCTGTTATTAGTGAGGTTGTGCAGATTGCCACAGTTATTTCAGTGGTTTTCGCTGTTATTAGTGAGGCTTTGCAGATTGTGACTGTTATTTTAGTGGTTTTCGCTGTTATTAGTGAGGTTGTGCAGATTGTGAGTGTTATTTTAGTGGTTTTCGCTATTATTAGTGAGGTTGTGCAGATTGCCACAGTTATTTCAGTGGTTTTCGCTGTTATTAGTGAGGTTGTGCAGATTGCCACAGTTATTTTAGTTGTTTTCGCTGTTATTAGTGAGGCTTTGCAGATTGTGACTGTTATTTTAGTGGTTTTCGCTGTTATTAGTGCGGCTTTGCAGACTGTGACTGTTATTTTAGTGGTTTTCGCTGTTATTAGTGAGGTTGTGCAGATTGTCACTGTAATTATAGTGGTTTTCGCTGTTATTAGTGAGGTTGTGCAGATTGCCACAGTTATTTCAGTGGTTTTCGCTGTTATTAGTGAGGTTGTGCAGATTGTGACTGTAATTTTAGTGGTTTTTGCTGTTATTAGTGAGGTTGTGCAGATTGTCACAGTTATTTTAGTGGTTTTCGCTGTTATTAGTGAGGTTGTGCAGATTGTCACTGTAATTTTAGTGGTTTTCGCTGTTATTAGTGATGCTTTGCAGATTGTGACTGTTATTTCAGTGGTTTTCGCTGTTATTAGTGAGGCTTTGCAGATTGTCACTGTTATTTTAGTGGTTTTCGCTGTTATTAGTTAGGTTGTGCAGATTGCCACAGTTATTTCAGTGGTTTTCGCTGTTATTAGTGAGGCTTTGCAGATTGTCACTGTAATTTTAGAGGTTTTCGCTGTTATTAGTGAGGTTGTGCAGATTGTCACAGTTATTTTAGTGGTTTTCGCTGTTATTAGTGAGGCTTAGCAGATTGTGAATGTTATTTTAGTGGTTTTCGCTGTTATTAGTGAGGTTGTGCAGATTGTCACTGTAATTATAGTGGTTTTCGCTGTTATTAGTGAGGTTGTGCAGATTGCCACAGTTATTTCAGTGGTTTTCGCTGTTATTAGTGAGGTTGTGCAGATTGTCACAGTTATTTTAGTGGTTTTCGGTGTTATTAGTGAGGCTTTGCAGATTGTGGCTGTTATTTTAGTGGTTTTCGCTGTTATTAGTGAGGTTGTGCAGATTGCCACAGTTATTTCAGTGGTTTTCGCTGTTATTAGTGAGGTTGTGCAGATTGTGACTGTAATTTTAGTGGTTTTCGCTGTTATTAGTGAGGCTTTGCAGATTGTGACTGTTATTTTAGTGGTTTTCGCTGTTATTAGTGAGGTTGTGCAGATTGTCACTGTAATTATAAAGGTTTTCGCTGTTATTAGTGAGGTTGTGCAGATTGCCACAGTTATTTCAGTGGTTTTCGCTGTTATTAGTGAGGCTTTGCAGATTGTCACTGTAATTTTAGTGGTTTTCGCTGTTATTAGTGAGGTTGTGCAGATTGCCACAGTTATTTCAGTGGTTTTCGCTGTTATTAGTGAGGCTTTGCAGATTGCGACTGTTATTTTAGTGGTTTTCGCTGTTATTAGTGAGGTTGTGCAGATTGCCACAGTTATTTCAGTGGTTTTCGCTGTTATTAGTGAGGTTGTGCAGATTGCCACAGTTATTTCAGTGGTTTTCGCTGTTATTAGTGAGGCTTTGCAGATTGTGACTGTTATTTTAGTGGTTTTCGCTGTTATTAGTGAGGCTTTGCAGATTGTGACTGTTATTTTAGTCTTTTTCGCTGTTATTAGTGTTGTTGTGCAGATTGTCACTGTAATTATAGTGGTTTTCGCTGTTATTAGTGAGGTTGTGCAGATTGTCACTGTAATTATAGTGGTTTTCGCTGTTATTAGTGAGGTTGTGCAGATTGCCACAGTTATTTCAGTGGTTTTCGCTGTTATTAGTGAGGCTTTGCAGATTGTCACTATAATTTTAGTGGTTTTCGCTGTTATTAGTGAGGTTGTGCAGATTGCCACAGTTATTTCAGTGGTTTTTGCTGTTATTAGTGAGGCTTTGCAGATTGTGACTGTTATTTTAGTGGTTTTCGCTGTTATTAGTGAGGTTGTGCAGATTGCCACAGTTATTTCAGTGGTTTTCGCTGTTATTAGTGAGGTTGTGCAGATTGCCACAGTTATTTCAGTGGTTTTCGCTGTTATTAGTGAGGCTTTGCAGATTGTGACTGTTATTTTAGTGGTTTTCGCTGTTATTAGTGAGGCTTTGCAGATTGTGACTGTTATTTAAGTGGTTTTCGCTGTTATTAGTGAGGTTGTGCAGATTGTCACTGTAATTATAGTGGTTTTCGCTGTTATTAGTGAGGTTGTGCAGATTGCCACAGTTATTTCAGTGGTTTTCGCTGTTATTAGTGAGGTTGTGCAGATTGTGACTGTAATTTTAGTGGTTTTCGCTGTTATTAGTGAGGCTTTGCAGATTGTCACTGTAATTTTAGTGGTTTTCGCTGTTATTAGTGAGGTTGTGCAGATTGCCACAGTTATTTCAGTGGTTTTCGCTGTTATTAGTGAGGTTGTGCAGATGGTCACTGTAATTATAGTGGTTTTCGCTGTTATTAGTGAGGTTGTACAGATTGCCACAGTTATTTCAGTGGTTTTCGCTGTTATTAGTGAGGCTTTGCAGATTGTGACTGTTATTTTAGTGGTTTTCGCTGTTATTAGTGAGGCTTTGCAGATTGTCACTGTAATTTTAGTGGTTTTCGCTGTTATTAGTGAGGTTGTGCAGATTGTCACAGTTATTTTAGTGGTTTTCGCTGTTATTAGTGAGGCTTTGCAGATTGTGAATGTTATTTTAGTGGTTTTCGCTGTTATTAGCGAGGTTGTGCAGATTGTCACTGTAATTATAGTGGTTTTCGCTGTTATTAGTGAGGTTGTGCAGATTGCCACAGTTATTTCAGTGGTTTTCGCTGTTATTAGTGAGGTTGTGCAGATTGTCACAGTTATTTTAGTGGTTTTCGCTGTTATTAGTGAGGCTTTGCAGATTGTGACTGTTATTTTAGTGGTTTTCGCTGTTATTAGTGAGGTTGTGCAGATAGCCACAGTTTTTTCAGTGGTTTTCGCTGTTATTAGTGAGGTTGTGCAGATTGTGACTGTAATTTTAGTGGTTTTCGCTGTCATTAGTGAGGCTTTGCAGATTGTGACTGTTATTTTAGTGGTTTTCGCTGTTATTAGTGAGGTTGTGCAAATTGTCACTGTAATTATAGTGGTTTTCGCTGTTATTAGTGAGGTTGTGCAGATTGCCACAGTTATTTCAGTGGTTTTCGCTGTTATTAGTGAGGCTTTGCAGATTGTCACTGTAATTTTAGTGGTTTTCGCTGTTATTTGTGAGGTTGTGCAGATTGCCACAGTTATTTCAGTGGTTTTCGCTGTTATTAGTGAGGCTTTGCAGATTGTGACTGTTATTTTAGTGGTTTTCGCTGTTATTAGTGAGGTTGTGCAGATTGCCACAGTTATTTCAGTGGTTTTCGCTGTTATTAGTGAGGTTGTGCAGATTGCCACAGTTATTTCAGTGGTTTTCGCTGTTATTAGTGAGGCTTTGCAGATTGTGACTGTTATTTTAGTGGTTTTCGCTGTTATTAGTGAGGCTTTGCAGATTGTGACTGTTATTTTAGTGGTTTTCGCTGTTATTAGTGAGGTTGTGCAGATTCTCACTGTAATTATAGTGGTTTTCGCTGTTATTAGTGAGGTTGTGCAGATTGCCACAGTTATTTCAGTGGTTTTCGCTGTTATTAGTGAGGCTTTGCAGATTGTGACTGTTATTTTAGTGGTTTTCGCTGTTATTAGTGAGGTTGTGCAGATTGTCACAGTTATTTTAGTGGTTTTCGCTGTTATTAGTGAGGTTGTGCAGATTGTCACTGTAATTATAGTGGTTTTCGCTGTTATAAGTGAGGTTGTGCAGATTGCCACAGTTATTTCAGTGGTTTTCGCTGTTATTAGTGAGGCTTTGCGGATTGTGACTGTTATTTTAGTGGTTTTCGCTGTTATTAGTGAAGTTGTGCAGATTGTCACTGTAATTTTAGTGGTTTTCGCTGTTATAAGTGAGGTTGTGCAGATTGCCACAGTTATTTTAGTGGTTTTCGCTGTTATTAGTGAGGCTTTGCAGATTGTGACTGTTATTTTAGTGGTTTTCGCTGTTATTAGTGAGGTTGTGAAGATTGTCACTGTAATTATAGTGGTTTTCGCTGTCATTAGTGAGGTTTTGCAGATTGCCACAGTTATTTCAGTGATTTTCGCTGTTATTAGTGAGGTTGTGCAGATTGTCACAGTTATTTTAGTGGTTTTCGCTGTTATTAGTGAGGCTTTGCAGATTGTACTGTTATTTTAGTGGTTTTCGCTGTTATTAGTGAGGTTGTGCAGATTGTCACTGTAATTATAGTGGTTTTCGCTGTTATTAGTGAGGCTTTGCAGATTGTGACTGTTATTTTAGTGGTTTTCGCTGTTATTAGTGAGGTTGTGCAGATTGTCACTGTAATTATAGTGGTTTTCGCTGTTATTAGTGAGGTTGTGCAGATTGCCACAGTTATTTCAGTGGTTTTCGCTGTTATTAGTGAGGTTGTGCAGATTGTGACTGTTATTTTAGTGGTTTTCGCTGTTATTAGTGAGGCTTTGCAGATTGTCACTAAAATTTTAGTGGTTTTCGCTGTTATTAGTGAGGTTGTGCAGATTGTCACAGTTATTTCAGTGGTTTTCGCTGTTATTAGTGAGGCTTTGCAGATTGTGACTGTTATTTTAGTGGTTTTCGCTGTTATTAGTGAGGTTGTGCAGATTGTCACTGTAATTATAGTGGTTTTCGCTGTTATTAGTGAGGTTGTGCAGATTGCCACAGTTATTTCAGTGGTTTTCGCTGTTATTAGTGAGGCTTTGCAGATTGTCACTGTAATTTTAGTGGTTTTCGCTGTTATTAGTGAGGTTGTGCAGATTGTCACAGTTATTTTAGTGGTTTTCGCTGTTATTAGTGAGGCTTTGCAGATTGTGACTGTTATTTTAGTGGTTTTCGCTGTTATTAGTGAGGCTTTGCAGATTGTCACTGTAATTTTAGTGGTTTTCGCTGTTATTAGTGAGGCTTTGCAGATTGTCACTGTAATTTTAGTGGTTTTCGCTGTTATTAGTGAGGTTGTGCAGATTGCCACAGTTATTTCAGTGGTTTTCGCTGTTATTAGTGAGGTTGTGCAGATTGTCACTGTAATTATAGTGGTTTTCGCTGTTATTACTGAGGTTGTGCAGATTGCCACAGTTATTTCAGTGGTTTTCGCTGTTATTAGTGAGGCTTTGCAGATTGTGACTGTTATTTTAGTGGTTTTCGCTGTTATTAGTGAGGCTTTGCAGATTGTCACTGTAATTTTAGTGGTTTTCGCTGTTATTAGTGAGGTTGTGCAGATTGTCACAGTTATTTTAGTGGTTTTCGCTGTTATTAGTGAGGCTTTGCAGATTGTGAATGTTATTTTAGTGGTTTTCGCTGTTATTAGTGAGGTTGTGCAGATTGTCACTGTAATTATAGTGGTTTTCGCTGTTATTAGTGAGGTTGTGCAGATTGCCACAGTTATCTCAGTGGTTTTCGCTGTTATTAGTGAGGTTGTGCAGATTGTCACAGTTATTTTAGTGGTTTTCGCTGTTATTAGTGAGGCTTTGCAGATTGTGACTGTTATTTTAGTGGTTTTCGCTGTTATTAGTGAGGTTGTGCAGATTGCCACAGTTATTTCAGTGGTTTTCGCTGTTATTAGTGAGGTTGTGCAGATTGTGACTGTAATTTTAGTGGTTTTCGTTGTTATTAGTGAGGCTTTGCAGATTGTGACTGTTATTTTAGTGGTTTTCGCTGTTATTAGTGAGGTTGTGCAGATTGTCACTGTAATTATAGTGGTTTTCGCTGTTATTAGTGAGGTTGTGCAGATTGCCACAGTTATTTCAGTGGTTTTCGCTGTTATTAGTGAGGCTTTGCAGATTGTCACTGTAATTTTAGTGGTTTTCGCTGTTATTAGTGAGGTTGAGCAGATTGCCACAGTTATTTCAGTGGTTTTCGCTGTTATTAGTGAGGCTTTGCAGATTGTGACTGTTATTTTAGTGGTTTTCGCTGTTATTAGTGAGGTTGTGCAGATTGCCACAGTTATTTCAGTGGTTTTCGCTGTTATTAGTGAGGTTGTGCAGATTGCCACAGTTATTTCAGTGGTTTTCGCTGTTATTAGTGAGGCTTTGCAGATTGTGACTGTTATTTTAGTGGTTTTCGCTGTTATTAGTGAGGCTTTGCAGATTGTGACTGTTATTTTAGTGGTTTTCGCTGTTATTAGTGAGGTTGTGCAGATTGTCACTGTAATTATAGTGGTTTTCGCTGTTATTAGTGTGGTTGTGCAGATTGCCACAGTTATTTCAGTGGTTTTCGCTGTTATTAGTGAGGCTTTGCAGATTGTGACTGTTATTTTAGTGGTTTTCGCTGTTATTAGTGAGGTTGTGCAGATTGTCACAGTTATTTTAGTGGTTTTCGCTGTTATTAGTGAGGTTGTGCAGATTGTCACTGTAATTATAGTGGTTTTCGCTGTTATTAGTGAGGTTGTGCAGATTGCCACAGTTATTTCAGTGGTTTTCGCTGTTATTAGTGAGGCTTTGCAGATTGTGACTGTTATTTTAGTGGTTTTCGCTGTTATTAGTGAGGTTGTGCAGATTGTCACTGTAATTTTAGCGGTTTTCGCTGTTATTAGTGAGGTTGTGCAGATTGCCACAGTTATTTTAGTGGTTTTCGATATTATTAGTGAGGCTTTGCAGATTGTGACTGTTATTTTAGTGGTTTTCGCTGTTATTAGTGAGGTTGTGCAGATTGTCACTGTAATTATAGTGGTTTTCGCTGTTATAAGTGAGGTTGTGCAGATTGCCACAGTTATTTCAGTGGTTTTCGCTGTTATTAGTGAGGTTGTGCAGATTGTCACAGTTATTTTAGTGGTTTTCGCTGTTATTAGTGTGGCTTTGCAGATTGTGACTGTTATTTTAGTGGTTTTCGCTGTTATTAGTCAGGTTGTGCAGATTGTCACTGTAATTATAGTGGTTTTCGCTGTTATTAGTGAGGCTTTTCAGATTGCCACAGTTATTTTAGTGGTTTTCGCTGTTATTAGTGAGGCTTTGCAGATTGTGACTGTTATTTTAGTGGTTTTCGCTGTTATTAGTGAGGTTGTGAAGATTGTCACTGTAATTATAGTGGTTTTTGCTGTTATTAGTGAGGTTTTGCAGATTGCCACAGTTATTTCAGTGGTTTTCGCTGTTATTAGTGAGGTTGTGCAGATTGTCACAGTTATTTTAGTGGTTTTCGCTGTTATTAGTGAGGCTTTGCAGATTGTGACTGTTATTTTAGTGGTTTTCGCTGTTATTAGTGAGGTTGTGCAGATTGTCACTGTAATTATAGTGGTTTTCGCTGTTATTAGTGAGGCTTTGCAGATTGTGACTGTTATTTTAGTGGTTTTCGCTGTTATTAGTGAGGTTGTGCAGATTGTCACTGTAATTATAGTGGTTTTCGCTGTTATTAGTGAGGTTGTGCAGATTGCCACAGTTATTTCAGTGGTTTTCGCTGTTATTAGTGAGGCTTTGCAGATTGTGACTGTTATTTTAGTGGTTTTCGCTGTTATTAGTGAGGCTTTGCAGATTGTGACTGTTATTTTAGTGGTTTTCGCTGTTATTAGTGAGGTTGTGCAGATTGCCACAGTTATTTCAGTGGTTTTCGCTGTTATTAGTGAGGCTTTGCAGATTGTGACTGTTATTTTAGTGGTTTTCGCTGTTATTAGTGAGGTTGTGCAGATTGCCACAGTTATTTCAGTGGTTTTCGCTGTTATTAGTGAGGTTGTGCAGATTGCCACAGTTATTTCAGTGGTTTTCGCTGTTATTAGTGAGGCTTTGCAGATTGTGACTGTTATTTTAGTGGTTTTCGCTGTTATTAGTGAGGCTTTGCAGATTGTGACTGTTATTTTAGTGGTTTTCGCTGTTATTAGTGAGGTTGTGCAGATTGTCACTGTAATTATAGTGGTTTTCGCTGTTATTAGTGTGGTTGTGCAGATTGCCACAGTTATTTCAGTGGTTTTCGCTGTTATTAGTGAGGCTTTGCAGATTGTGACTGTTATTTTAGTGGTTTTCGCTGTTATTAGTGAGGTTGTGCAGATTGTCACAGTTATTTTAGTGGTTTTCGCTGTTATTAGTGAGGTTGTGCAGATTGTCACTGTAATTATAGTGGTTTTCGCTGTTATTAGTGAGGTTGTGCAGATTGCCACAGTTATTTCAGTGGTTTTCGCTGTTATTAGTGAGGCTTTGCAGATTGTGACTGTTATTTTAGTGGTTTTCGCTGTTATTAGTGAGGTTGTGCAGATTGTCACTGTAATTTTAGCGGTTTTCGCTGTTATTAGTGAGGTTGTGCAGATTGCCACAGTTATTTTAGTGGTTTTCGATATTATTAGTGAGGCTTTGCAGATTGTGACTGTTATTTTAGTGGTTTTCGCTGTTATTAGTGAGGTTGTGCAGATTGTCACTGTAATTATAGTGGTTTTCGCTGTTATAAGTGAGGTTGTGCAGATTGCCACAGTTATTTCAGTGGTTTTCGCTGTTATTAGTGAGGTTGTGCAGATTGTCACAGTTATTTTAGTGGTTTTCGCTGTTATTAGTGTGGCTTTGCAGATTGTGACTGTTATTTTAGTGGTTTTCGCTGTTATTAGTCAGGTTGTGCAGATTGTCACTGTAATTATAGTGGTTTTCGCTGTTATTAGTGAGGCTTTTCAGATTGCCACAGTTATTTTAGTGGTTTTCGCTGTTATTAGTGAGGCTTTGCAGATTGTGACTGTTATTTTAGTGGTTTTCGCTGTTATTAGTGAGGCTTTGCAGATTGTGACTGTTATTTTAGTGGTTTTCGCTGTTATTAGTGAGGTTGTGCAGATTGTCACTGTAATTATAGTGGTTTTCGCTGTTATTAGTGAGGTTGTGCAGATTGCCACAGTTATTTCAGTGGTTTTCGCTGTTATTAGTGAGGCTTTGCAGATTGTGACTGTTATTTTAGTGGTTTTCGCTGTTATTAGTGAGGCTTTGCAGATTGTGACTGTTATTTTAGTGGTTTTCGCTGTTATTAGTGAGGTTGTGCAGATTGCCACAGTTATTTCAGTGGTTTTCGCTGTTATTAGTGAGGCTTTGCAGATTGTGACTGTTATTTTAGTGGTTTTCGCTGTTATTAGTGAGGTTGTGCAGATTGCCACAGTTATTTCAGTGGTTTTCGCTGTTATTAGTGAGGTTGTGCAGATTGCCACAGTTATTTCAGTGGTTTTCGCTGTTATTAGTGAGGCTTTGCAGATTGTGACTGTTATTTTAGTGGTTTTCGCTGTTATTAGTGAGGCTTTGCAGATTGTGACTGTTATTTTAGTGGTTTTCGCTGTTATTAGTGAGGTTGTGCAGATTGTCACTGTAATTATAGTGGTTTTCGCTGTTATTAGTGTGGTTGTGCAGATTGCCACAGTTATTTCAGTGGTTTTCGCTGTTATTAGTGAGGCTTTGCAGATTGTGACTGTTATTTTAGTGGTTTTCGCTGTTATTAGTGAGGTTGTGCAGATTGTCACAGTTATTTTAGTGGTTTTCGCTGTTATTAGTGAGGTTGTGCAGATTGTCACTGTAATTATAGTGGTTTTCGCTGTTATTAGTGAGGTTGTGCAGATTGCCACAGTTATTTCAGTGGTTTTCGCTGTTATTAGTGAGGCTTTGCAGATTGTGACTGTTATTTTAGTGGTTTTCGCTGTTATTAGTGAGGTTGTGCAGATTGTCACTGTAATTTTAGCGGTTTTCGCTGTTATTAGTGAGGTTGTGCAGATTGCCACAGTTATTTTAGTGGTTTTCGATATTATTAGTGAGGCTTTGCAGATTGTGACTGTTATTTTAGTGGTTTTCGCTGTTATTAGTGAGGTTGTGCAGATTGTCACTGTAATTATAGTGGTTTTCGCTGTTATAAGTGAGGTTGTGCAGATTGCCACAGTTATTTCAGTGGTTTTCGCTGTTATTAGTGAGGTTGTGCAGATTGTCACAGTTATTTTAGTGGTTTTCGCTGTTATTAGTGTGGCTTTGCAGATTGTGACTGTTATTTTAGTGGTTTTCGCTGTTATTAGTCAGGTTGTGCAGATTGTCACTGTAATTATAGTGGTTTTCGCTGTTATTAGTGAGGCTTTTCAGATTGCCACAGTTATTTTAGTGGTTTTCGCTGTTATTAGTGAGGCTTTGCAGATTGTGACTGTTATTTTAGTGGTTTTCGCTGTTATTAGTGAGGTTGTGAAGATTGTCACTGTAATTATAGTGGTTTTTGCTGTTATTAGTGAGGTTTTGCAGATTGCCACAGTTATTTCAGTGGTTTTCGCTGTTATTAGTGAGGTTGTGCAGATTGTCACAGTTATTTTAGTGGTTTTCGCTGTTATTAGTGAGGCTTTGCAGATTGTGACTGTTATTTTAGTGGTTTTCGCTGTTATTAGTGAGGTTGTGCAGATTGTCACTGTAATTATAGTGGTTTTCGCTGTTATTAGTGAGGCTTTGCAGATTGTGACTGTTATTTTAGTGGTTTTCGCTGTTATTAGTGAGGTTGTGCAGATTGTCACTGTAATTATAGTGGTTTTCGCTGTTATTAGTGAGGTTGTGCAGATTGCCACAGTTATTTCAGTGGTTTTCGCTGTTATTAGTGAGGCTTTGCAGATTGTGACTGTTATTTTAGTGGTTTTAGCTGTTATTAGTGAGGCTTTGCAGATTGTCACTGTAATTTTAGTGGTTTTCGCTGTTATTAGTGAGGTTGTGCAGATTGCCACAGTTATTTCAGTGGTTTTCGCTGTTATTAGTGAGGCTTTGCAGATTGTCACTGTAGTTATAGTGGTTTTCGCTGTTATTAGTGAGGTAGTGCAGATTGTCACAGTTATTTTAGTGGTTATCGCTGTTATTAGTGAGGCTTTGCAGATTGTGACTGTTATTTTAGTGGTTTTCGCTGTTATTAGTGAGGCTTTGCAGATTGTCACTGTAATTTTAGTGGTTTTCGCTGTTATTAGTGAGGTTGTGCAGATTGTCACAGTTATTTTAGTGGTTTTCGCTGTTATTAGTGAGGCTTTGCAGATTGTGACTGTTATTTTAGTGGTTTTCGCTGTTATTAGTGAGGTTGTGCAGATTGTCACTGTAATTATAGTGGTTTTCGCTGTTATAAGTGAGGTTGTGCAGATTGCCACAGTTATTTCAGTGGTTTTCGCTGTTATTAGTGAGGCTTTGCAGATTGTGACTGTTATTTTAGTGGTTTTCGCTGTTATTAGTGAGGTTGTGCAGATTGTCACTGTAATTATAGTGGTTTTCGCTGTTATAAGTGAGGTTGTGCAGATTGCCACAGTTATTTCAGTGGTTTTCGCTGTTATTAGTGAGGTTGTGCAGATTGTCACTGTAATTATAGTGGTTTTCGCTGTTATTAGTGAGGCTTTGCAGATTGTGAATGTTATTTTAGTGGTTTTCGCTGTTTTTAGTGAGGTTGTGCAGATTGTCACTGTAATTATAGTGGTTTTCGCTGTTATTAGTGAGGTTGTGCAGATTGCCACAGTTATCTCAGTGGTTTTCGCTGTTATTAGTGAGGTTGTGCAGATTGTCACAGTTATTTTAGTGGTTTTCGCTGTTATTAGTGAGGCTTTGCAGATTGTGACTGTTATTTTAGTGGTTTTCGCTGTTATTAGTGAGGTTGTGCAGATTGCCACAGTTATTTCAGTGGTTTTCGCTGTTATTAGTGAGGTTGTGCAGATTGTGACTGTAATTTTAGTGGTTTTCGTTGTTATTAGTGAGGCTTTGCAGATTGTGACTGTTATTTTAGTGGTTTTCGCTGTTATTAGTGAGGTTGTGCAGATTGTCACTGTAATTATAGTGGTTTTCGCTGTTATTAGTGAAGTTGTGCAGATTGCCACAGTTATTTCAGTGGTTTTCGCTGTTATTAGTGAGGCTTTGCAGATTGTGACTGTTATTTTAGTGGTTTTCGCTGTTATTAGTGAGGTTGTGCAGATTGCCACAGTTATTTCAGTGGTTTTCGCTGTTATTAGTGAGGTTGTGCAGATTGCCACAGTTATTTCAGTGGTTTTCGCTGTTATTAGTGAGGCTTTGCAGATTGTGACTGTTATTTTAGTGGTTTTCGCTGTTATTAGTGAGGCTTTGCAGATTGTGACTGTTATTTTAGTGGTTTTCGCTGTTATTAGTGAGGTTGTGCAGATTGTCACTGTAATTATAGTGGTTTTCGCTGTTATTAGTGTGGTTGTGCAGATTGCCACAGTTATTTCAGTGGTTTTCGCTGTTATTAGTGAGGCTTTGCAGATTGTGACTGTTATTTTAGTGGTTTTCGCTGTTATTAGTGAGGTTGTGCAGATTGTCACAGTTATTTTAGTGGTTTTCGCTGTTATTAGTGAGGTTGTGCAGATTGTCACTGTAATTATAGTGGTTTTCGCTGTTATTAGTGAGGTTGTGCAGATTGCCACAGTTATTTCAGTGGTTTTCGCTGTTATTAGTGAGGCTTTGCAGATTGTGACTGTTATTTTAGTGGTTTTCGCTGTTATTAGTGAGGTTGTGCAGATTGTCACTGTAATTTTAGCGGTTTTCGCTGTTATTAGTGAGGTTGTGCAGATTGCCACAGTTATTTTAGTGGTTTTCGATATTATTAGTGAGGCTTTGCAGATTGTGACTGTTATTTTAGTGGTTTTCGCTGTTATTAGTGAGGTTGTGCAGATTGTCACTGTAATTATAGTGGTTTTCGCTGTTATAAGTGAGGTTGTGCAGATTGCCACAGTTATTTCAGTGGTTTTCGCTGTTATTAGTGAGGTTGTGCAGATTGTCACAGTTATTTTAGTGGTTTTCGCTGTTATTAGTGTGGCTTTGCAGATTGTGACTGTTATTTTAGTGGTTTTCGCTGTTATTAGTCAGGTTGTGCAGATTGTCACTGTAATTATAGTGGTTTTCGCTGTTATTAGTGAGGCTTTTCAGATTGCCACAGTTATTTTAGTGGTTTTCGCTGTTATTAGTGAGGCTTTGCAGATTGTGACTGTTATTTTAGTGGTTTTCGCTGTTATTAGTGAGGTTGTGAAGATTGTCACTGTAATTATAGTGGTTTTTGCTGTTATTAGTGAGGTTTTGCAGATTGCCACAGTTATTTCAGTGGTTTTCGCTGTTATTAGTGAGGTTGTGCAGATTGTCACAGTTATTTTAGTGGTTTTCGCTGTTATTAGTGAGGCTTTGCAGATTGTGACTGTTATTTTAGTGGTTTTCGCTGTTATTAGTGAGGTTGTGCAGATTGTCACTGTAATTATAGTGGTTTTCGCTGTTATTAGTGAGGCTTTGCAGATTGTGACTGTTATTTTAGTGGTTTTCGCTGTTATTAGTGAGGTTGTGCAGATTGTCACTGTAATTATAGTGGTTTTCGCTGTTATTAGTGAGGTTGTGCAGATTGCCACAGTTATTTCAGTGGTTTTCGCTGTTATTAGTGAGGCTTTGCAGATTGTGACTGTTATTTTAGTGGTTTTAGCTGTTATTAGTGAGGCTTTGCAGATTGTCACTGTAATTTTAGTGGTTTTCGCTGTTATTAGTGAGGTTGTGCAGATTGCCACAGTTATTTCAGTGGTTTTCGCTGTTATTAGTGAGGCTTTGCAGATTGTCACTGTAATTATAGTGGTTTTCGCTGTTATTAGTGAGGTAGTGCAGATTGTCACAGTTATTTTAGTGGTTATCGCTGTTATTAGTGAGGCTTTGCAGATTGTGACTGTTATTTTAGTGGTTTTCGCTGTTATTAGTGAGGCTTTGCAGATTGTCACTGTAATTTTAGTGGTTTTCGCTGTTATTAGTGAGGTTGTGCAGATTGTCACAGTTATTTTAGTGGTTTTCGCTGTTATTAGTGAGGCTTTGCAGATTGTGACTGTTATTTTAGTGGTTTTCGCTGTTATTAGTGAGGTTGTGCAGATTGTCACTGTAATTATAGTGGTTTTCGCTGTTATAAGTGAGGTTGTGCAGATTGCCACAGTTATTTCAGTGGTTTTCGCTGTTATTAGTGAGGCTTTGCAGATTGTGACTGTTATTTTAGTGGTTTTCGCTGTTATTAGTGAGGTTGTGCAGATTGTCACTGTAAGTATAGTGGTTTTCGCTGTTATAAGTGAGGTTGTGCAGATTGCCACAGTTATTTCAGTGGTTTTCGCTGTTATTAGTGAGGTTGTGCAGATTGTCACTGTAATTTATAGTGGTTTTCGCTGTTATTAGTGAGGCTTTGCAGATTGTGAATGTTATTTTAGTGGTTTTCGCTGTTATTAGTGAGGTTGTGCAGATTGTCACTGTAATTATAGTGGTTTTCGCTGTTATTAGTGAGGTTGTGCAGATTGCCACAGTTATCTCAGTGGTTTTCGCTGTATTAGTGAGGTTGTGCAGATTGTCACAGTTATTTTAGTGGTTTTCGCTGTTATTAGTGAGGCTTAGCAGATTGTGACTGTTATTTTAGTGGTTTTCGCTGTTATTAGTGAGGTTGTTGCAGATTGCACAGTTATTTCAGTGGTTTTCGCTGTTATTAGTGAGGTTGTTGCAGATTGTGACTGTAATTTTAGTGGTTTTCGTTGTTATTAGTGAGGCTTTGCAGATTGTGACTGTTATTTTAGTGGTTTTCGCTGTTATTAGTGAGGTTGTGCAGATTGTCACTGTAATTATAGTGGTTTTCGCTGTTATTAGTGAGGTTGTGCAGATTGCCACAGTTATTTCAGTGGTTTTCGGCTGTTATTAGTGAGGCTTTGCAGATTGTCACTGTAATTTTAGTGGTTTTTCGCTGTTATTAGTGAGGTTGAGCAGATTGCCACAGTTATTTCAGTGGTTTTCGCTGTTATTAGTGAGGCTTTGCAGATTGTGACTGTTATTTTAGTGGTTTTCGCTGTTATTAGTGAGGTTGTGCAGATTGCCACAGTTATTTCAGTGGTTTTCGCTGTTATTAGTGAGGTTGTGCAGATTGCCACAGTTATTTCAGTGGTTTTCGCTGTTATTAGTGAGGCTTTGCAGATTGTGGACTGTTATTTTTAGTGGTTTTCGCTGTTATTAGTGAGGCTTTAGCAGATTGTGACTGTTAATTTTAGTGGTTTTCGCTGTTATTAGTGAGGTTGTGCAGATTGTCACTGTAATTATAGTGGTTTTCGCTGTTATTAGTGTGGTTGTGCAGATTGCCACAGTTATTTCAGTGGTTTTCGCTGTTATTAGTGAGGCTTTGCAGATTGTGACTGTTATTTTAGTGGTTTTTCGCTGTTATTAGTGAGGTTGTGCAGATTGTCACAGTTATTTTAGTGGTTTTCGCTGTTATTAGTGAGGTTGTGCAGATTGTCACTGGTAATTATAGTGGTTTTCGCTGTTATTAGTGAGGTTGTGCAGATTGCCACAGTTATTTCAGTGGTTTTCGCTGTTATTAGTGAGGCTTTGCAGATTGTGGACTGTTATTTAGTGGTTTTCGCTGTTATTAGTGAGGTTGTGCAGATTGTCACTGTAATTTTAGCGGTTTTCGCTGTTATTAGTGAGGTTGTGCAGATTGCCACAGTTTATTTTAGTGGTTTTCGATATTATAGTGAGGCTTTGCAGATTGTGACTGTTATTTTAGTGGTTTTTCGCTGTTATTAGTGAGGTTGTGCAGATTGTCACTGTAATTATAGTGGTTTTCGCTGTATAAGTGAGGTTGTGCAGATTGCCACAGTTATTTCAGTGGTTTTCGCTGTTATTAGTGAGGTTGTGCAGATTGTCACAGTTATTTTAGTGGTTTTCGCTGTTATTAGTGTGGCTTTGCAGATTGTGACTGTTATTTTAGTGGTTTTCGCTGTTATTAGTCAGGTTGTGCAGATTGTCACTGTAATTATAGTGGTTTTCGCTGTTATTAGTGAGGCTTTTCAGATTGCCACAGTTATTTTAGTGGTTTTCGCTGTTATTAGTGAGGCTTTGCAGATTGTGACTGTTATTTTAGTGGTTTTCGCTGTTATTAGCGAGGTTGTGGAAGATTGTCACTGTAATTATAGTGGTTTTTGCTGTTATTAGTGAGGTTTTGCAGATTGCCACAGTTATTTCAGTGGTTTTCGCTGTTATTAGTGAGGTTGTGCAGATTGTCACAGTTATTTTAGTGGTTTTCGCTGTTATTAGTGAGGCTTTGCAGATTGTGACTGTTATTTTAGTGGTTTTCGCTGTTATTAGTGAGGTTGTGCAGATTGTCACTGTAATTATAGTGGTTTTCGCTGTTATTAGTGAGGCTTTGCAGATTGTGACTGTTATTTTAGTGGTTTTCGCTGTTATTAGTGAGGTTGTGCAGATTGTCACTGTAATTATAGTGGTTTTCGCTGTTATTAGTGAGGCTTTGCAGATTGTGACTGTTATTTTAGTGGTTTTAGCTGTTATTAGTGAGGCTTTGCAGATTGTCACTGTAATTTTAGTGGTTTTCGCTGTTATTAGTGAGGTTGTGCAGATTGCCACAGTTATTTCAGTGGTTTTCGCTGTTATTAGTGAGGCTTTGCAGATTGTCACTGTAATTATAGTGGTTTTCGCTGTTATTAGTGAGGTAGTGCAGATTGTCACAGTTATTTTAGTGGTTATCGCTGTTATTAGTGAGGCTTTGCAGATTGTGACTGTTATTTTAGTGGTTTTCGCTGTTATTAGTGAGGCTTTGCAGATTGTCACTGTAATTTTAGTGGATTTCGCTGTTATTAGTGAGGTTGTGCAGATTGTCACAGTTATTTTAGTGGTTTTCGCTGTTATTAGTGAGGCTTTGCAGATTGTGACTGTTATTTTAGTGGTTTTCGCTGTTATTAGTGAGGTTGTGCAGATTGTCACTGTAATTATAGTGGTTTTCGCTGTTATAAGTGAGGTTGTGCAGATTGCCACAGTTATTTCAGTGGTTTTCGCTGTTATTAGTGAGGCTTTGCAGATTGTGACTGTTATTTTAGTGGTTTTCGCTGTTATTAGTGAGGTTGAGCAGATTGTCACAGTTATTTTAGTGGTTTTCGCTGTTATTAGTGAGGTTGTGCAGATTGTCACTGTAATTATAGTGGTTTTCGCTGTTATTAGTGAGGTTGTGCAGATTGCCACAGTTATTTCAGTGGTTTTCGCTGTTATTAGTGAGGCTTTGCAGATTGTGACTGTTATTTTAGTGGTTTTCGCTGTTATTAGTGAGGTTGTGCAGATTGTCACTGTAATTTTAGTGGTTTTCGCTGTTATTAGTGAGGTTGTGCAGATTGCCACAGTTATTTTAGTGGTTTTCGCTGTTGTTAGTGAGGCTTTGCAGATTGTGACTGTTATTTTAGTGGTTTTCGCTGTTATTAGTGAGGTTGTGCAGATTGTCACTGTAATTATAGTGGTTTTCGCTGTTATTAGTGAGGTTGTGCAGATTGCCACAGTTATTTCAGTGGTTTTCGCTGTTATTAGTGAGGCTTTGCAGATTGTGACTGTTATTTTAGTGGTTTTCGCTGTTATTAGTGAGGCTTTGCAGATTGTCACTGTAATTATAGTGGTTTTCGCTGTTACTAGTGAGGCTTTGCAGATTGTGACTGTTATTTTAGTGGTTTTCGCTGTTATTAGTGCGGTTGTGCGGATTGTCACAGTTATTTTAGTGGTTTTCGCTGTTATTAGTGAGGTTGTGCAGATTGTCACTGTAATTATAGTGGTTTTCGCTGTTATTAGTGAGGTTGTGCAGATTGCCACAGTTATTTCATTGGTTTTCCCTGTTATTAGTGAGGCTTTGCAGATTGTGACTGTTATTTTAGTGGTTTTCGCTGTTATTAGTGAGGTTGTGCAGATTGCCACAGTTATTTCAGTGGTTTTCGCTGTTATTAGTGAGGCTTTGCAGATTGTGACTGTTATTTTAGTGGTTTTCGCTGTTATTAGTTAGGTTGTGCAGATTGTCACTGTAATTATAGTGGTTTTCGCTGTTATTAGTGAGGTTGTGCAGATTGCCACAGTTATTTCAGTGGTTTTCGCTGTTATTAGTGAGGCTTTGCAGATTGTGACTGTTATTTTAGTGGTTTTCGCTGTTATTAGTGAGGTTGTGCAGATTGTCACTGTAATTTTAGCTGTTTTCGCTGTTATTAGTGAGGTTGTGCAGATTGTCACAGTTATTTTAGTGGTTTTCGCTGTTATTAGTGAGGCTGTGCAGATTGTCACAGTTATTTCAGTGGTTTTCGCAGTTATTAGTGAGGTTGTGCAGATTGCCACAGTTATTTCAGTGGTTTTCGCTGTTATTAGTGAGGTTGTGCAGATTGTGACTGTAATTTTAGTGGTTTTCGCTGTTATTAGTGAGGTTGTGCAGATTGCCACAGTTATTTCAGTGGTTTTCGCTGTTATTAGTGAGGCTTTGCAGATTGTCACTGTAATTTTAGTGGTTTTCGCTGTTATTAGCGAGGTTGTGCAGATTGCCACAGTTATTTTAGTGGTTTTCGCTGTTATTAGTGAGGCTTTGCAGATTGTGACTGTAATTTTAGTGGTTTTCGCTGTTATTAGTGAGGTTGTGCAGATTGTGACTGTTATTTTAGTGGTTTTCGCTGTTATTAGTGAGGCTTTGCAGATTGTCACTGAAATTTTAGTGGTTTTCGCTGTTATTAGTGAGGTTGTGCAGATTGTCACAGTTATTTTAGTGGTTTTCGCTGTTATTAGTGAGGCTTTGCAGATTGTGACTGTTATTTTAGTGGTTTTCGCTGTTATTAGTGAGGTTGTGCAGATTGTCACTGTAATTATAGTGGTTTTCGCTGTTATTAGTGAGGTTGTAAAGATTGCCACAGTTATTTCAGTGGTTTTCGCTGTTATTAGTGAGGTTGTGCAGATTGTCACAGTTATTTTAGTGGTTTTCGCTGTTATTAGTGAGGCTTTGCAGATTGTGACTGTTATTTTAGTGGTTTTCGCTGTTATTAGTGAGGCTTTGCAGATTGTCACTGTAATTTTAGTGGTTTTCGCTGTTATTAGTGAGGCTTTGCAGATTGTCACTGTAATTTTAGTGGTTTTCGCTGTTATTAGTGAGGTTGTGCAGATTGCCACAGCTATTTCAGTGGTTTTCGCTGTTATTAGTGAGGTTGTGCAGATTGTCACTGTAATTATAGTGGTTTTCGCTGTTATTACTGAGGTTGTGCAGATTGCCACAGTTATTTCAGTGGTTTTCGCTGTTATTAGTGAGGCTTTGCAGATTGTGACTGTTATTTTAGTGGTTTTCGCTGTTATTAGTGAGGCTTTGCAGATTGTCACTGTAATTTTAGTGGTTTTCGCTGTTATTAGTGAGGTTGTGCAGATTGTCACAGTTATTTTAGTGGTTTTCGCTGTTATTAGTGAGGCTTTGCAGATTGTGAATGTTATTTTAGTGGTTTTCGCTGTTATTAGTGAGGTTGTGCAGATTGTCACTGTAATTATAGTGGTTTTCGCTGTTATTAGTGAGGTTGTGCAGATTGCCACAGTTATTTCAGTGGTTTTCGCTGTTATCAGTGAGGTTGTGCAGATTGTCACAGTTATTTTAGTGGTTTTCGCTGTTATTAGTGAGGCTTTGCAGATTGTGACTGTTATTTTAGTGGTTTTCGCTGTTATTAGTGAGGTTGTGCAGATTGCCACAGTTATTTCAGTGGTTTTCGCTGTTATTAGTGAGGTTGTGCAGATTGTGACTGTAATTTTAGTGGTTTTCGCTGTTATTAGTGAGGCTTTGCAGATTGTGACTGTTATTTTAGTGGTTTTCGCTGTTATTAGTGAGGTTGTGCAGATTGTCACTGTAATTATAGTGGTTTTCGCTGTTATTAGTGAGGTTGTGCAGATTGCCACAGTTATTTCAGTGGTTTTCGCTGTTATTAGTGAGGCTTTGCAGATTGTCACTGTAATTTTAGTGGTTTTCGCTGTTATTAGTGAGGTTGAGCAGATTGCCACAGTTATTTCAGTGGTTTTCGCTGTTATTAGTGAGGCTTTGCAGATTGTGACTGTTATTTTAGTGGTTTTCGCTGTTATTAGTGAGGTTGTGCAGATTGCCACAGTTATTTCAGTGGTTTTTGCTGTTATTAGTGAGGTTGTGCAGATTGCCACAGTTATTTCAGTGGTTTTCGCTGTTATTAGTGAGGCTTTGCAGATTGTGACTGTTATTTTAGTGGTTTTCGCTGTTATTAGTGAGGCTTTGCAGATTGTGACTGTTATTTTAGTGGTTTTCGCTGTTATTAGTGAGGTTGTGCAGATTGTCACTGTAATTATAGTGGTTTTCGCTGTTATTAGTGAGGTTGTGCAGATTGCCACAGTTATTTCAGTGGTTTTCGCTGTTATTAGTGAGGCTTTGCAGATTGTGACTGTTATTTTAGTGGTTTTCGCTGTTATTAGTGAGGTTGTGCAGATTGTCACAGTTATTTTAGTGGTTTTCGCTGTTATTAGTGAGGTTGTGCAGATTGTCACTGTAATTATAGTGGTTTTCGCTGTTATTAGTGAGGTTGTGCAGATTGCCACAGTTATTTCAGTGGTTTTCGCTGTTATTAGTGAGGCTTTGCAGATTGTGACTGTTATTTTAGTGGTTTTCGCTGTTATTAGTGAGGTTGTGCAGATTGTCACTGTAATTTTAGCGGTTTTCGCTGTTATTAGTGAGGTTGTGCAGATTGCCACAGTTATTTTAGTGGTTTTCGCTATTATTAGTGAGGCTTTGCAGATTGTGACTGTTATTTTAGTGGTTTTCGCTGTTATTAGTGAGGTTGTGCAGATTGTCACTGTAATTATAGTGGTTTTCGCTGTTATTAGTGAGGTTGTGCAGATTGCCACAGTTATTTCAGTGGTTTTCGCTGTTATTAGTGAGGTTGTGCAGATTGTCACAGTTATTTTAGTGGTTTTCGCTGTTATTAGTGAGGCTTTGCAGATTGTGACTGTTATTTTAGTGGTTTTCGCTGTTATTAGTGAGGTTGTGCAGATTGCCACAGTTATTTCAGTGGTTTTCGCTGTTATTAGTGAGGCTTTGCAGATTGTGACTGTTATTTTAGTGGTTTTCGCTGTTATTAGTTAGGTTGTGCAGATTGTCACTGTAATTATAGTGGTTTTCGCTGTTATTAGTGAGGTTGTGCAGATTGCCACAGTTATTTCAGTGGTTTTCGCTGTTATTAGTGAGGCTTTGCAGATTGTGACTGTTATTTTAGTGGTTTTCGCTGTTATTAGTGAGGTTGTGCAGATTGTCACTGTGATTTTAGCTGTTTTCGCTGTTATTAGTGAGGTTGTGCAGATTGTCACAGTTATTTTAGTGGTTTTCGCTGTTATTAGTGAGGCTGTGCAGATTGTCACAGTTATTTCAGAGGTTTTCGCTGTTATTAGTGAGGTTGTGCAGATTGCCACAGTTATTTCAGTGGTTTTCGCTGTTATTAGTGAGGTTGTGCAGATTGTGACTGTAATTTTAGTGGTTTTCGCTGTTATTAGTGAGGTTGTGCAGATTGCCACAGTTATTTCAGTGGTTTTCGCTGTTATTAGTGAGGCTTTGCAGATTGTCACTGTAATTTTAGTGGTTTTCGCTGTTATTAGCGAGGTTGTGCAGATTGCCACAGTTATTTTAGTGGTTTTCGCTGTTATTAGTGAGGCTTTGCAGATTGTGACTGTAATTTTAGTGGTTTTCGCTGTTATTAGTGAGGTTGTGCAGATTGTGACTGTTATTTTAGTGGTTTTCGCTGTTATTAGTGAGGCTTTGCAGATTGTCACTGAAATTTTAGTGGTTTTCGCTGTTATTAGTGAGGTTGTGCAGATTGTCACAGTTATTTTAGTGGTTTTCGCTGTTATTAGTGAGGCTTTGCAGATTGTGACTGTTATTTTAGTGGTTTTCGCTGTTATTAGTAAGGTTGTGCAGATTGTCACTGTAATTATAGTGGTTTTCGCTGTTATTAGTGAGGTTGTAAAGATTGCCACAGTTATTTCAGTGGTTTTCGCTGTTATTAGTGAGGCTTTGCAGATTGTCACTGTAATTTTAGTGGTTTTCGCTGTTATTAGTGAGGTTGTGCAGATTGTCACAGTTATTTTAGTGGTTTTCGCTGTTATTAGTGAGGCTTTGCAGATTGTGACTGTTATTTTAGTGGTTTTCGCTGTTATTAGTGAGGCTTTGCAGATTGTCACTGTAATTTTAGTGGTTTTCGCTGTTATTAGTGAGGCTTTGCAGATTGTCACTGTAATTTTAGTGGTTTTCGCTGTTATTAGTGAGGTTGTGCAGATTGCCACAGTTATTTCAGTGGTTTTCGCTGTTATTAGTGAGGTTGTGCAGATTGTCACTGTAATTATAGTGGTTTTCGCTGTTATTACTGAGGTTGTGCAGATTGCCACAGTTATTTCAGTGGTTTTCGCTGTTATTAGTGAGGCTTTGCAGATTGTGACTGTTATTTTAGTGGTTTTCGCTGTTATTAGTGAGGCTTTGCAGATTGTCACAGTAATTTTAGTGGTTTTCGCTGTTATTAGTGAGGTTGTGCAGATTGTCACAGTTATTTTAGTGGTTTTCGCTGTTATTAGTGAGGCTTTGCAGATTGTGAATGTTATTTTAGTGGTTTTCGCTGTTATTAGTGAGGTTGTGCAGATTGTCACTGTAATTATAGTGGTTTTCGCTGTTATTAGTGAGGTTGTGCAGATTGCCACAGTTATTTCAGTGGTTTTCGCTGTTATTAGTGAGGTTGTGCAGATTGTCACAGTTATTTTAGTGGTTTTCGCTGTTATTAGTGAGGCTTTGCAGATTGTGACTGTTATTTTAGTGGTTTTCGCTGTTATTAGTGAGGTTGTGCAGATTGCCACAGTTATTTCAGTGGTTTTCGCTGTTATTAGTGAGGTTGTGCAGATTGTGACTGTAATTTTAGTGGTTTTCGCTGTTATTAGTGAGGCTTTGCAGATTGTGACTGTTATTTTAGTGGTTTTCGCTGTTATTAGTGAGGTTGTGCAGATTGTCACTGTAATTATAGTGGTTTTCGCTGTTATTAGTGAGGTTGTGCAGATTGCCACAGTTATTTCAGTGGTTTTCGCTGTTATTAGTGAGGCTTTGCAGATTGTCACTGTAATTTTAGTGGTTTTCGCTGTTATTAGTGAGGTTGAGCAGATTGCCACAGTTATTTCAGTGGTTTTCGCTGTTATTAGTGAGGCTTTGCAGATTGTGACTGTTATTTTAGTGGTTTTCGCTGTTATTAGTGAGGTTGTGCAGATTGCCACAGTTATTTCAGTGGTTTTCGCTGTTATTAGTGAGGTTGTGCAGATTGCCACAGTTATTTCAGTGGTTTTCGCTGTTATTAGTGAGGCTTTGCAGATTGTGACTGTTATTTTAGTGGTTTTCGCTGTTATTAGTGAGGCTTTGCAGATTGTGACTGTTATTTTAGTGGTTTTCGCTGTTATTAGTGAGGTTGTGCTGATTGTCACTGTAATTATAGAGGTTTTCGCTGTTATTAGTGAGGTTGTGCAGATTGCCACAGTTATTTCAGTGGTTTTCGCTGTTATTAGTGAGGCTTTGCAGATTGTGACTGTTATTTTAGTGGTTTTCGCTGTTATTAGTGAGGTTGTGCAGATTGTCACAGTTATTTTAGTGGTTTTCGCTGTTATTAGTGAGGTTGTGCAGATTGTCACTGTAATTATAGTGGTTTTCGCTGTTATTAGTGAGGTTGTGCAGATTGCCACAGTTATTTCAGTGGTTTTCGCTGTTATTAGTGAGGCTTTGCAGATTGTGACTGTTATTTTAGTGGTTTTCGCTGTTATTAGTGAGGTTGTGCAGATTGTCACTGTAATTTTAGCGGTTTTCGCTGTTATTAGTGAGGTTGTGCAGATTGCCACAGTTATTTTAGTGGTTTTCGCTATTATTAGTGAGGCTTTGCAGATTGTGACTGTTATTTTAGTGGTTTTCGCTGTTATTAGTGAGGTTGTGCAGATTGTCACTGTAATTATAGTGGTTTTCGCTGTTATTAGTGAGGTTGTGCAGATTGCCACAGTTATTTCAGTGGTTTTCGCTGTTATTAGTGAGGTTGTGCAGATTGTCACAGTTATTTTAGTGGTTTTCGCTGCTATTAGTGAGGCTTTGCAGATTGTGACTGTTATTTTAGTGGTTTTCGCTGTTATTAGTGAGGTTGTGCAGATTGTCACTGTAATTATAGTGGTTTTCGCTGTTATTAGTGAGGCTTTGCAGATTGTGACTGTTATTTTAGTGGTTTTCGCTGTTATTAGTGAGGTTGTGCAGATTGCCACAGTTATTTCAGTGGTTTTCGCTGTTATTAGTGAGGCTTTGCAGGTTGTGACTGTTATTTTAGTGGTTTTCACTGTTATTAGTGAGGCTTTGCAGATTGTCACTGTAATTTTAGTGGTTTTTGCAGTTATTAGTGAGGTTGTGCAGATTGCCACAGTTATTTCAGTGGTTTTCGCTGTTATTAGTGAGGCTTTGCAGATTGTCACTGTAATTATAGTGGTTTTCGCTGTTATTAGTGAGGTAGTGCAGATTGTCACAGTTATTTTAGTGGTTATCGCTGTTATTAGTGAGGCTTTGCAGATTGTGACTGTTATTTTAGTGGTTTTCGCTGTTATTAGTGAGGCTTTGCAGATTGTCACTGTAATTTTAGTGGTTTTCGCTGTTATTAGTGAGGTTGTGCAGATTGTCACAGTTATTTTAGTGGTTTTCGCTGTTATTAGTGAGTCTTTGCAGATTGTGACTGTTATTTTAGTGGTTTTCGCTGTTATTAGTGAGGTTGTGCAGATTGTCACTGTAATTATAGTGGTTTTCGCTGTTATTAGTGAGGTTGTGCAGATTGCCACAGTTATTTCAGTGGTTTTCGCTGTTATTAGTGAGGCTTTGCAGATTGTGACTGTTATTTTAGTGGTTTTCGCTGTTATTAGTGAGGTTGTGCAGATTGTCACAGTTATTTTAGTGGTTTTCGCTGTTATTAGTGAGGTTGTGCAGATTGTCACTGTAATAATAGTGGTTTTCGCTGTTATTGGTGAGGTTGAGCAGATTACCACAGTTATTTCAGTGGTTTTCGCTGTTATTAGTGAGGCTTTGCAGATTGTGACTGTTATTTTAGTGGTTTTCGCTGTTATTAGTGAGGTTGTGCAGATTGTCACTGTAATTTTAGTGGTTTTCGCTGTTATTAGTGAGGTTGTGCAGATTGCTACAGTTATTTTAGTGGTTTTCGCTGTTATTAGTGAGGCTTTGCAGATTGTGACTGTTATTTTAGTGGTTTTCGCTGTTATTAGTGAGGTTGTGCAGATTGTCACTGTAATTATAGTGGTTTTCGCTGTTACTAGTGAGGTTGTGCAGATTGCCACAGTTATTTCAGTTGTTTTCGCTGTTATTAGTGAGGCTTTGCAGATTGTGACTGTTATTTTAGTGGTTTTCGCTGTTATTAGTGAGGGTTTGCAGACTGTGACTGTTATTTTAGTGGTTTTCGCTGTTATTAGTGAGGCTTTGCAGATTGTGACTGTTATTTTAGTGGTTTTCGCTGTTATTAGTGAGGTTGTGCAGATTGTCACTGTAATTATAGTGGTTTTCGCTGTTATTAGTGAGGTTGTGCAGATTGCCACAGTTATTTCAGTGGTTTTCGCTGTTATTAGTGAGGCTTTGCAGATTGTGACTGTTATTTTAGTGGTTTTCCCTGTTATTAGTGAGGCTTTGCAGATTGTGACTGTTATTTTAGTGGTTTTCGCTGTTATTAGTGAGGTTGTGCAGATTGCCACAGTTATTTCAGTGGTTTTCGCTGTTATTAGTGAGGCTTTGCAGATTGTGACTGTTATTTTAGTGGTTTTCGCTGTTATTAGTTAGGTTGTGCAGATTGTCACTGTAATTATAGTGGTTTTCGCTGTTATTAGTGAGGTTGTGCAGATTGCCACAGTTATTTCAGTGGTTTTCGCTGTTATTAGTGAGGCTTTGCAGATTGTGACTGTTATTTTAGTGGTTTTCGCTGTTACTAGTGAGGTTGTGCAGATTGTCACTGTAATTTTAGTGGTTTTCGCTGTTATTAGTGAGGTTGTGCAGATTGTCACAGTTATTTTAGTGGTTTTCGCTGTTATTAGTGAGGTTGTGCAGATTGTCACAGTTATTTCAGTGGTTTTCGCTGTTATTAGTGAGGTTGTGCAGATTGCCACAGTTATTTCAGTGGTTTTCGCTGTTATTAGTGAGGCTTTGCAGATTGTGACTGTTATTTTAGTGGTTTTCGCTGTTATTAGTGAGGTTGTGCAGATTGTCACTGTAATTATAGTGGTTTTCGCTGTTATTAGTGAGGTTGTGCAGATTGCCACAGTTATTTCAGTGGTTTTCGCTGTTATTAGTGAGGCTTTGCAGATTGTCACTGTAATTTTAGTGGTTTTCGCTGTTATTAGTGAGGTTGTGCAGATTGCCACAGTTATTTCAGTGGTTTTCGTTGTTATTAGTGAGGTTGTGCAGATTGTGACTGTAATTTTAGTAGTTTACGCTGTTATTAGTGAGGTTGTGCAGACTGTCACTGTAATTATAGTGGTTTTCGCTGTTATTAGTGAGGTTGTGCAGATTGCCACAGTTATTTCAGTGGTTTTCGCTGTTATTAGTGAGGCTTTGCAGATTGTGACTGTTATTTTAGTGGTTTTCGATGTTATTAGTGCGGTTGTGCAGATTGTCACTGTAATTTTAGTGGTTTTCGCTGTTATTAGTGAGGCTTTGCAGATTGTGACTGTTATTTTAGTGGTTTTCGCTGTTATTAGTGAGGTTGTGCAGATTGTCACTGTAATTTTAGTGGTTTTCGCTGTTATTAGTGAGGTTGTGCAGATTGTCATAGTTATTTTAGTGGTTTTCGCTGTTATTAGTGAGGTTGTGCAGATTGTCATAGTTATTTCAGTGGTTTTCGCTGTTATTAGTGAGGTTGTGCAGATTGCCACAGTTAATTCAGTGGTTTTCGCTGTTATTAGTGAGGCTTTGCAGATTGTGACTGTTATTTTAGTGGTTTTCGCTGTTATTAGTGAGGTTGTGCAGATTGTCACTGTAATTATAGTGGTTTTCGCTGTTATTAGTGAGGTTGTGCAGATTGCCACAGTTATTTCAGTGGTTTTCGCTGTTATTAGTGAGGCTTTGCAGATTGTCACTGTAATTTTAGTGGTTTTCGCTGTTATTAGTGAGGTTGTGCAGATTGTCACAGTTATTTTAGTGGTTTTCGCTGTTATTAGTGAGGCTTTGCAGATTGTGACTGTTATTTTAGTGGTTTTCGCTGTTATTAGTGAGGCTTTGCAGATTGTCACTGTAATTTTAGTGGTTTTCGCTGTTATTAGTGAGGCTTTGCAGATTGTGACTGCTATTTTAGTAGTTTACGCTGTTGTTAGTGAGGTTGTGCAGATTGTCACTGTAATTATAGTAATTTTCGCTGTTATTAGTGAGGCTGTGCAGATTGCCACAGTTATTTCAGTGGTTTTCGCTGTTATTAGTGAGGCTTTGCAGATTGTGACTGTTATTTTAGTGGTTTTCGCTGTTATTAGTGAGGTTGTGCAGATTGCCACAGTTATTTCAGTGGTTTTCGCTGTTATTAGTGAGGTTGTGCAGATTGCCACAGTTATTTCAGTGGTTTTCGCTGTTATTAGTGAGGCTTTGCAGATTGTGACTGTTATTTTAGTGGTTTTCGCTGTTATTAGTGAGGCTTTGCAGATTGTGACTGTTATTTTAGTGGTTTTCGCTGTTATTAGTGAGGTTGTGCAGATTGTCACTGTAATTATAGTGGTTTTCGCTGTTATTAGCGAGGTTGTGCAGATTGCCACAGTTATTTCAGTGGTTTTCGCTGTTATTAGTGAGGCTTTGCAGATTGTGACTGTTATTTTAGTGGCTTTCGCTGTTATTAGTGAGGTTGTGCAGATTGTCACTGTAATTATAGTGGTTTTCGCTGTTATTAGTGAGGTTGTGCAGATTGCCACAGTTATTTCAGTGGTTTTCGCTGTTATTAGTGAGGCTTTGCAGATTGTGACTGTTATTTTAGTGGTTTTCGATGTTATTAGTGAGGTTGTGCAGATTGTCACTGTAATTTTAGTTGTTTTCGCTGTTATTAGTGAGGCTTTGCCGATTGTGTCTGTTATTTTAGTGGTTTTCGCTGTTATTAGTGAGGTTGTGCAGATTGTCACTGTAATTATAGTGGCTTTCGCTGTTATTAGTGAGGTTGTGCAGATTGCCACAGTTATTTCAGTGGTTTTCGCTGTTATTAGTGAGGCTTTGCAGATTGTGACTGTTATTTTAGTGGTTTTCGATGTTATTAGTGAGGTTGTGCAGATTGTCACTGTAATTTTAGTGGTTTTCGCTGTTATTAGTGAGGCTTTGCAGATTGTGACTGTTATTTTAGTGGTTTTCGCTGTTATTAGTGAGGCTTTGCAGATTGTGACTGTTATTTTAGTGGTTTTCGATGTTATTAGTGAGGTTGTGCAGATCGTCACTGTAATTTTAGTGGTTTTCGCTGTTATTAGTGAGGCTTTGCAGATTGTGTCTGTTATTTTAATGGTTTTCGCTGTTATTAGTGAGGTTGTGCAGATTGTCACTGTAATTATAGTGGTTTTCGCTGTTATTAGTGAGGTTGTGCAGATTGCCACAGTTATTTCAGTTGTTTTCGCTGTTATTAGTGAGGCTTTGCAGATTGTGACTGTTATTTTAGTGGTTTTCGCTGTTATTAGTGAGGCTTTGCAGATTATCACTGTAATTTTAGTGGTTTTCGCTGTTATTAGTGAGGTTGTGCAGATTGCCACAGTTATTTCAGTGGTTTTCGCTGTTATTAGTGAGGCTTTGCAGATTGTGACGGTTATTTTAGTGGTTTTCGCTGTTATTAGTGAGGTTGTGCAGATTGTCTCTGTAATTATAGTGGTTTTCGTTGTTATTAGTGAGGTTGTGCAGATTGCCACAGTTATTTCAGTGGTTTTCGCTGTTATTAGTGAGGCTTTGCAGATTGTGACTGTTATTTTAGTGGTTTTCGCTGTTATTAGTGAGGCTTTGCAGATTGTGACTGTTATTTTAGTGGTTTTCGCTGTTATTAGTGAGGTTGTGCAGATTGTCACTGTAATTATAGTGGTTTTCGCTGTTATTAGTGAGGTTGTGCAGATTGCCACAGTTATTTCAGTGGTTTTCGCTGTTATTAGTGAGGCTTTGCAGATTGTGACTGTTATTTTAGTGGTTTTCGCTGTTATTAGTGAGGTTGTGCAGGTTGTCACTGTAATTATAGTGGTTTTCTCTGTTATTAGTGAGATTGTGCAGATTGCCACAGTTATTTCAGTGGTTTTCGCTGTTATTAGTGAGGCTTTGCAGATTGTGACTGTTATTTTAGTGGTTTTCGCTGTTATTAGTGAGGTTGTGCAGATTGTCACTGTAATTTTAGTGGTTTTCGCTGTTATTTGTGAGGTTGTGCAGATTGCCACAGTTATTTTAGTGGTTTTCGCTGTTATTAGTGAGGCTTTGCAGATTGTGACTGTTATTTTAGTGGTTTTCGATGTTATTAGTGAGGTTGTGCAGATTGTCACTGTAATTTTAGTGGTTTTCGCTGTTATTAGTGAGGCTTTGCAGATTGTGACTGTTATTTTAGTGGTTCTCGCTGTTATTAGTGAGGTTGTGCAGATTGTCACTGTAATTATAGTGGTTTTCGCTGTTATTAGTTAGGTTGTGCAGATTGCCACAGTTATTTCAGTGGTTTTCGCTGTTATTAGTGAGGCTTTGCAGATTGTGACTGTTATTTTAGTGGTTTTCGCTGTTATTAGTGAGGCTTTGCAGATTGTCACAGTTATTTTAATGCTTTTCGCTGTTATTAGTGAGGCTTTGCAGATTGTGACTGTTATTTTAGTGGTTTTCTCTGTTATTAGTGAGGTTGTGCAGATTGTCACTGTAATTATAGTGGTTTTCGCTGTTATTAGTGAGGTTGTGCAGATTGCCACAGTTATTTCAGTGGTTTTCGCTGTTATTAGTGAGGCTTTGCAGATTGTCACTGTAATTTTAGTGGTTTTCGCTGTTATTAGTGAGGTTGTGCAGATTGCCACAGTTATTTCAGTGGTTTTCGCTGTTATTAGTGAGGTTGTGCGGATTGTGACTGTAATTTTAGTGGTTTTCGCTGTTATTAGTGAGGTTGTGCAGATTGCCACAGTTATTTCAGTGGTTTTCGCTGTTATTAGTGAGGCTTTGCAGATTGTCACTGTCATTTTAGTGGTTTTCGCTGTTATTAGTGAGGTTGTGCAGATTGCCACAGTTATTTCAGTGGTTTTCGCTGTTATTAGTGAGGTTGTGCAGATTGTGACTGTAATTTTAGTGGTTTTCGCTGTTATTAGTGAGGTTGCGCAGATTGCCACAGTTATTTCAGTGGTTTTCGCTGTTATTAGTGAGGCTTTGCAGATTGTCACTGTAATTTTAGTGGTTTTCGCTGTTATTAGTGAGGTTGTGCAGATTGCCACAGTTATTTCAGTGGTTTTCGCTGTTATTAGTGAGGCTTTGCAGATTGTCACTGTAATTTTAGTGGTTTTCGCTGTTATTAGTGAGGTTGTGCAGATTGCCACAGTTATTTCAGTGGTTTTCGCTGTTATTAGTGAGGCTTTGCATATTGTGACTGTAATTTTAGTGGTTTTCGCTGTTATTAGTGAGGTTGTGCAGATTGCCACAGTTATTTCAGTGGTTTTCGCTGTCATTAGTGAGGCTTTGCAGATTGTCACTGTAATTTTAGTGGTTTTCGCTGTTATTAGTGAGGTTGTGCAGATTGCCACAGTTATTTCAGTGATTTTCGCTGTTATTAGTGAGGCTTTGCAGATTGTCACTGTAATTTTAGTGGTTTTCGCTGTTATTAGTGAGGTTGGCAAGATTGTCACAGTTATTTTAGTGGTTTTCGCTGTTATTAGTGAGGCTTTGACGATTGTGACTGTTATTTTAGTGGTTTTCGCTGTTATTAGTGAGGTTGTGCAGATTGTCACTGTGATTATAGTGGTTTTCGCTGTTATTAGTGAGGTTGTGCAGATTGCCACAGTTATTTCAGTGGTTTTCGCTGTTATTAGTGAGGCTTTGCAGATTGTGACTGTTATTTTAGTGGTTTTCGCTGTTATTAGTGAGGCTTTGCAGATTGTCACTGTAATTTTAGTGGTTTTCGCTGTTCTTGGTGAGGTTGTGCAGATTGCCACAGTTATTTCAGTGGTTTTCGCTGTTATTAGTGAGGCTTTGCAGATTGTCACTGTAATTTTAGTGGTTTTCGCTGTTATTAGTGAGGTTGTGCAGATTGTGACTGTTATTTTAGTGGTTTTCGCTGTTATTAGTGAGGCTTTGCAGATTGTGACTGTTATTTTAGTGGTTTTCGCCGTTATTAGTGAGGCTTTGCAGATTCTGACTGTTATTTTAGTGGTTTTGCTGTTATTAGTGAGGTTGTGCAGATTGTCACTGTAATTATAGTGGTTTTCGCTGTTATTAGTGAGGTTGTGCAGATTGTCACAGTTATTTTAGTGGTTTTCGCTGTTATTAGTGAGGTTGTGCAGATTGCCACAGTTATTTCAGTGGTTTTCGCTGTTATTAGTGAGGTTGTGCAGATTGTGACTGTAATTTTAGTGGTTTTCGCTGTTATTAGTGAGGTTGTGCAGATTGCCACAGTTATTTCAGTGGTTTTCGCTATTATTAGTGAGGCTTTGCAGATTGTCACTGTAATTTTAGTGGTTTTCGCTGTTATTAGTGAGGCTTTGCAGATTGTCACTGTAATTTAAGTGGTTTTCGCTGTTATTAGTGAGGTTGTGCAGATTGCCACAGTTATTTCAGTGGTTTTCGCTGTTATTAGTGAGGTTGTGCAGATTGTGACTGTAATTTTAGTGGTTTTCGCTGTTATTAGTGAGGTTGTGCAGATTGCCACAGTTATTTCAGTGGTTTTCGCTGTTATTAGTGAGGCTTTGAAGATTGTCACTGTAATTTTAGTGGTTTTCGCTGTTATTAGTGAGGCTTTGCAGATTGTGACTGTTATTTTAGTGGTTTTCGCTGTTATTAGTGAGGCTTTGCAGATTGTGACTGTTATTTTAGTGGTTTTCGCTGTTATTAGTGAGGTTGTGCAGATTGTCACTGTAATTATAGTGGTTTTCGCTGTTATTAGTGAGGTTGTGCAGATTGTCACAGTTATTTTAGTGGTTTTCGCTGTTATTAGTGAGGTTGTGCAGATTGTCACAGTTATTTTAGTGGTTTTCACTGTTATTAGTGAGGTTGTGCAGATTGCCACAGTTATTTTAGTGGTTTTCGCTGTTATTAGTGAGGCTTTGCAGATTGTGACTGTTATTTTAGTGGTTTTCGCTGTTATTAGTGAGGTTGTGCAGATTGTCACTGTAATTATAGTGGTTTTCGCTGTTATTAGTGAGGTTGTGCAGATTGCCACAGTTATTTCAGTGGTTTTCGCTGTTATTAGTGAGGCTTTGCAGATTGTGACTGTTATTTTAGTGGTTTTCGCTGTTAATAGTGAGGTTGTGCAGATTGTCACTGTAATTTTAGTGGTTCTCGCTGTTATTAGTGAGGTTGTGCAGATTGTGACTGTTATTTTAGTGGTTTTCGCTGTTATTAGTGAGGTTGTGCAGATTGTCACTGTAATTATAGTGGTTTTCGCTGTTATTAGTGAGGTTGTGCAGATTGCCACAGTTATTTCAGTGGTTTTCGCTGTTATTAGTGAGGCTTTGCAGATTGTGACTGTTATTTTAGTGGTTCTCGCTGTTATTAGTGAGGCTTTGCAGATTGTCACAGTTATTTTAATGCTTTTCGCTGTTATTAGTGAGGCTTTGCAGATTGTGACTGTTATTTTAGTGGTTTTCTCTGTTATTAGTGAGGTTGTGCAGATTGTCACTGTAATTATAGTGGTTTTCGCTGTTATTAGTGAGGTTGTGCAGATTGCCACAGTTATTTCAGTGGTTTTCGCTGTTATTAGTGAGGCTTTGCAGATTGTCACTGTAATTTTAGTGGTTTTCGCTGTTATTAGTGAGGTTGTGCAGATTGCCACAGTTATTTCAGTGGTTTTCGCTGTTATTAGTGAGGTTGTGCGGATTGTGACTGTAATTTTAGTGGTTTTCGCTGTTATTAGTGAGGTTGTGCAGATTGCCACAGTTATTTCAGTGGTTTTCGCTGTTATTAGTGAGGCTTTGCAGATTGTCACTGTCATTTTAGTGGTTTTCGCTGTTATTAGTGAGGTTGTGCAGATTGCCACAGTTATTTCAGTGGTTTTCGCTGTTATTAGTGAGGTTGTGCAGATTGCCACAGTTATTTCAGTGGTTTTCGCTGTTATTAGTGAGGCTTTGCAGATTGTCACTGTAATTTTAGTGGTTTTCGCTGTTATTAGTGAGGTTGTGCAGATTGCCACAGTTATTTCAGTGGTTTTCGCTGTTATTAGTGAGGCTTTAAAGATTGTCACTGTAATTTTAGTGGTTTTCGCTGTTATTAGTGAGGTTGTGCAGATTGCCACAGTTATTTCAGTGGTTTTCGCTGTTATTAGTGAGGCTTTGCATATTGTGACTGTAATTTTAGTGGTTTTCGCTGTTATTAATGAGGTTGTGCAGATTGCCACAGTTATTTCAGTGGTTTTCGCTGTCATTAGTGAGGCTTTGCAGATTGTCACTGTAATTTTAGTGGATTTCGCTGTTATTAGTGAGGTTGTGCAGATTGCCACAGTTATTTCAGTGATTTTCGCTGTTATTAGTGAGGCTTTGCAGATTGTCACTGTAATTTTAGTGGTTTTCGCTGTTATTAGTGAGGTTGGCTAGATTGTCACAGTTATTTTAGTGGTTTTCGCTGTTATTAGTGAGGCTTTGACGATTGTGACTGTTATTTTAGTGGTTTTCGCTGTTATTAGTGAGGTTGTGCAGATTGTCACTGTAATTATAGTGGTTTTCGCTGTTATTAGTGAGGTTGAGCAGATTGCCACAGTTATTTCAGTGGTTTTCGCTGTTATTAGTGAGGCTTTGCAGATTGTGACTGTTATTTTAGTGGTTTTCGCTGTTATTAGTGAGGCTTTGCAGATTGTCACTGTAATTTTAGTGGTTTTCGCTGTTCTTAGTGAGGTTGTGCAGATTGCCACAGTTATTTCAGTGGTTTTCGCTGTTATTAGTGAGGCTTTGCAGATTGTCACTGTAATTTTAGTGGTTTTCGCTGTTATTAGTGAGGTTGTGCAGATTGTGACTGTTATTTTAGTGGTTTTCGCTGTTATTAGTGAGGCTTTGCAGATTGTGACTGTTATTTTAGTGGTTTTCGCTGTTATTAGTGAGGCTTTGCAGATTGTGACTGTTATTTTAGTGGTTTTCGCTGTTATTAGTGAGGTTGTGCAGATTGTCACTGTAATTATAGTGGTTTTCGCTGTTATTAGTGAGGTTGTGCAGATTGTCACAGTTATTTTAGTGGTTTTCGCTGTTATTAGTGAGGTTGTGCAGATTGCCACAGTTATTTCAGTGGTTTTCACTGTTATTAGTGAGGTTGTGCAGATTGTGACTGTAATTTTAGTTGTTTTCGCTGTTATTAGTGAGGTTGTGCAGATTGCCACAGTTATTTCAGTGGTTTTCGCTATTATTAGTGAGGCTTTGCAGATTGTCACTGTAATTTTAGTGGTTTTCGCTGTTATTAGTGAGGCTTTGCAGATTGTCACTGTAATTTAAGTGGTTTTCGCTGTTATTAGTGAGGTTGTGCAGATTGCCACAGTTATTTCAGTGGTTTTCGCTGTTATTAGTGAGGTTGTGCAGATTGTGACTGTAATTTTAGTGGTTTTCGCTGTTATTAGTGAGGTTGTGCAGATTGCCACAGTTATTTCAGTGGTTTTCGCTGTTATTAGTGAGGCTTTGAAGATTGTCACTGTAATTTTAGTGGTTTTCGCTGTTATTAGTGAGGCTTTGCAGATTGTGACTGTTATTTTAGTGGTTTTCGCTGTTATTAGTGAGGCTTTGCAGATTGTGACTGTTATTTTAGTGGTTTTCGCTGTTATTAGTGAGGTTGTGCAGATTGTCACTGTAATTATAGTGGTTTTCGCTGTTATTAGTGAGGTTGTGCAGATTGTCACAGTTATTTTAGTGGTTTTCGCTGTTATTAGTGAGGTTGTGCAGATTGTCACAGTTATTTTAGTGGTTTTCACTGTTATTAGTGAGGTTGTGCAGATTGCCACAGTTATTTTAGTGGTTTTCGCTGTTATTAGTGAGGCTTTGCAGATTGTGACTGTTATTTTAGTGGTTTTCGCTGTTATTAGTGAGGTTGTGCAGATTGTCACTGTAATTATAGTGGTTTTCGCTGTTATTAGTGAGGTTGTGCAGATTGCCACAGTTATTTCAGTGGTTTTCGCTGTTATTAATGAGGCTTTGCAGATTGTGACTGTTATTTTAGTGGTTTTCGCTGTTATTAGTGAGGTTGTGCAGATTGTCACTGTAATTTTAGTGGTTCTCGCTGTTATTAGTGAGGTTGTGCAGATTGTGACTGTTATTTTAGTGGTTTTCGCTGTTATTAGTGAGGTTGTGCAGATTGTCACTGTAATTATAGTGGTTTTCGCTGTTATTAGTGAGGCTTTGCAGATTGTCACTGTAATTTTAGTGGTTTTCGCTGTTATTAGTGAGGTTGTGCAGATTGCCACAGTTATTTCAGTGGTTTTCGCTGTTATTAGTGAGGCTTTGCAGATTGTCACTGTAATTATAGTGGTTTTCGCTGTTATTAGTGAGGTTGTGCAGATTGCCACAGTTATTTCAGTGGCTTTCGCTGTTATTAGTGAGGCTTTGCAGATTGTGACTGTTATTTTAGTGGTTTTCGCTGTTATTAGTGAGGTTGTGCAGATTGTCGCTGTAATTATAGTGGTTTTCGCTGTTATTGGTGAGGTTGTGCAGATTGTCACTGTAATTATAGTGGTTTTCGCTGTTATTAGTGAGGCTTTGCAGATTGTGACTGTTATTTTAGTGGTTTTCGCTGTTATTAGTGAGGCTTTACAGATTGTGACTGTTATTTTAGTGGTTTTCGCTGTTATTAGTGAGGTTGTGCAGATTGTCACAGTTATTTTAGTAGTTTTCGCTGTTATTAGTGAGGCTTTGCAGATTGTGACTGTTATTTGAGTGGTTTTCGCTGTTATTAGTGAGGTTGTGCAGATTGTCACTGTAATTATAGTGGTTTTCGCTGTTATTAGTGAGGTTGTGCAGATTGCCACAGTTATTTCAGTGGTTTTCGCTGTTATTAGTGAGGCTTTGCAGATTGTCACTGTAATTTTAGTGGTTTTCGCTGTTATTAGTGAGGTTGTGCAGATTGTGCCTGTAATTATAGTGGTTTTCGCTGTTATTAGTGAGGTTGTGCAGATTGTCACAGTTATTTTAGTGGTTTTCGCTATTATTAGTGAGGCTTTGCAGATTGTGACTGTTATTTTAGTGGTTTTCGCTGTTATTAGTGAGGTTGTGCAGATTGCCACAGTTATTTCAGTGGTTTTCGCTGTTATTAGTGAGGCTTTGCAGATTGTGACTGTTATTTTAGTGGTTTTCGCTGTTATTAGTGAGGCTTTGCAGATTGTGACTGTTATTTTAGTGGTTTTCGCTGTTATTTGTGAGGTTGTGCAGATTGTCACTGTAATTTTAGTGGTTTTCGCTGTTATTAGTGAGGCTTTGCAGATTGTGACTGTTATTTCAGTGGTTTTCGCTGTTATTAGTGAGGTTGTGCAGATTGTCACAGTTATTTTAGTGGTTTTCGCTGTTATTAGTGAGGTTGTGCAGATTGTCACTGTAATTATAGTGGTTTTCGCTGTTATTAGTGAGGTTGTGCAGATTGCCACAGTTATTTCAGTGGTTTTCGCTGTTATTAGTGAGGCTTTGCAGATTTTCACTGTAATTTTAGTGGTTTTCGCTGTTATTAGTGAGGTTGTGCAGATTGTGACTGTAATTTTAGTGGTTTTCGCTGTTATTAGTGAGGTTGTGCAGATTGCCACAGTTATTTCAGTGGTTTTCGCTGTTATCAGTGAGGCTTTGCAGATTGTGACTGTTATTTTAGTGGTTTTCGCTGTTATTAGTGAGGCTTTGCAGATTGTGACTGTTATTTTAGTGGTTTTCGCTGTTATAAGTGAGGCTTTGCAGATTGCCACAGTTATTTCAGTGGTTTTCGCTGTTATTAGTGAGGCTTTGCAGATTGTCACTGTAATTATAGTGGTTTTCGCTGTTATAAGTGAGGTTGTGCAGATTGTCACAGTTATTTTAGTGGTTTTCGCTGTTATTAGTGAGGCTTTGCAGATTGTCACTGTAATTTTAGTGGTTTTCGCTGTTATTAGTGAGGTTGTGCAGATTGTCACTGTAATTATAGTGGTTTTCGCTGTTATTAGTGAGGCTTTGCAGATTGTCACTGTAATTTTAGTGGTTTTCGCTGTTATTAGTGAGGTTGTGCAGATTGTCACTGTAATTTAAGTGGTTTTCGCTGTTATTAGTGAGGTTGTGCAGATTGCCACAGTTATTTCAGTGGTTTTCGCTGTTATTAGTGAGGTTGTGCAGATTGCCACAGTTATTTCAGTGGTTTTCGCTGTTATGAGTGAGGCTTTGCAGATTGTCACTGTAATTTTAGTGGTTTTCGCTGTTATTAGTGAGGTTGTGCAGATTGCCACAGTTATTTCAGTGGTTTTCGCTGTTATTAGTGAGGCCTTGCAGATTGTCACTGTAATTTTAGTGGTTTTCGCTGTTATTAGTGAGGTTGTGCAGATTGTCACAGTTATTTTAGTGGTTTTCGCTGTTATTAGTTACGCTTTGCAGATTGTGACTGTTATTTTAGTGGTTTTCGCTGTTATTAGTGAGGCTTTGCAGATTGTGACTGTTATTTTCGTGGTTTTCGCTGTTATTAGTGAAATTGTGCAGATTGTCACTCTAATTATAGTATTTTCGCTGTTATTAGTGAGGTTGTGCAGATTGCCACAGTTATTTCAGTGGTTTTCGCTGTTATTAGTGAGGCTTTGCAGATTGTGACTGTTATTTTAGTGGTTTTCGCTGTTATTAGTGAGGTTGTGCAGATTGTCACAGTTATTTTAGTGGTTTTCGCTGTTATTAGTGAGGTTGTGCAGATTGTCACTGTAATTATAGTGGTTTTCGCTGTTATTAGTGAGGTTGTGCAGATTGCCACAGTTATTTCAGTGGTTTTCGCTGTTTTTTGTGAGGCTTTGCAGATTGTCACTGTAATTATAGTGGTTTTCACTGTTATTAGTGAGGTTGTGCAGATTTTCACAGTTATTTTAGTGGTTTTCGCTGTTATTAGTGAGGCTTTGCAGATTGTGACTGTTATTTTAGTGGTTTTCGCTGTTATTAGTGAGGTTGTGCAGAATGTCACTGTAATTATAGTGGTTTTCGCTGTTATTAGTGAGGCTTTGCAGATTGTGACTGTTATTTTAGTGGTTTTCGCTGTTATTAGTGAGGTTGTGCAGATTGTCAATGTAATTATAGTGGTTTTCGCTGTTATTAGTGAGGTTGTGCAGATAGCCACAGTTATTTCAGTGGTTTTCGCTGTTATTAGTGAGGCTTTGCAGATTGTCACTGTAATTTTAGTGGTTTTCGCTGTTATTAGTGAGGTTGTGCAGATTGCCACAGTTATTTCAGTGGTTTTCGCTGATATTAGTGAGGTTGTGCAGATTGTCACTGTAATTATAGTGGTTTTCGCTGTTATTAGTGAGGTTGTGCAGATTGCCACAACCATTGCGAAAACCACTAAAATAACAGTCACAATCTGCAAAGCCTCACTAATAACAGCGAAAACCACTGAAATAACTGTGGCAATCTGCACAACCTCACTAATAACAGCGAAAACCACTATAATTACAGTGACAATCTGCACAACCTCACTAATAACAGCGAAAACCACTAAAATTACAGTCACAATCTGCAAAGCCTCACTAATAACAGCGAAAACCACTGAAATAACTGTGGCAATCTGCACAACCTCACTAATAACAGCGAAAACCACTATAATTACAGTGACAATCTGCACAACCTCACTAATAACAGCGAAAACCACTAAAATAACAGTCACAATCTGCAAAGCCTCACTAATAACAGCGAAAACCACTAAAATAACTGTGACAATCTGCACAACCTCACTAATAACAGCGAAAACCACTATAATTACAGTGACAATCTGCAAAGCCTCACTAATAACAGCGAAAACCACTGAAATAACTGTGGCAATCTGCACAACCTCGCTAATAACAGCGAAAACCACTAAAATAATAGTCACAATCTGCAAAGCCTCACTAATAACAGCGAAAACCACTGAAATAACTGTGGCAATCTGCACAACCTCACTAATAACAGCGAAAACCACTATAATTACAGTGACAATCTGCACAACCTCACTAATAACAGCGAAAACCACTAAAATAACAGTCACAATCTGCAAAGCCTCACTAATAACAGCGAAAACCACTATAATTACAGTAACAATCTGCACAACCTCACTAATAACAGCGAAAACCACTAAAATAACAGTCACAATCTGCAAAGCCTCACTAATAACAGCGAAAACCACTGAAATAACTGTGGCAATCTGCACAACCTCACTAATAACAGCGAAAACCACTAAAATTAAAGTGACAATCTGCAAAGCCTCACTAATAACAGCGAAAACCACTAAAATAACAGTCACAATCTGCAAAGCCTCACTAATAACAGCGAAAACCACTAAAATTACAGTCACAATCTGCAAAGCCTCACTAATAACAGCGAAAACCACTATAATTACAGTGACAATCTGCACAACCTCACTACTAACAGCGAAAACCACTAAAATAACAGTCACAATCTGCAAAGCCTCACTAATAACAGCGAAAACCACTAAAATTACAGTGACAATCTGCACAACCTCACTAATAACAGCGAAAACCACTAAAATTACAGTGACAATCTGCAAAGCCTCACTAATAACAGCGAAAACCACTGAAATAACTGTGGCAATCTGCACAACCTCACTAATAACAGCGAAAACCACTATAATTACAGTGACAATCTGCACAACCTCACTAATAACAGCGAAAACCACTAAAATAACAGTCACAATCTGCAAAGCCTCACTAATAACAGCGAAAACAACTGAAATAACTGTGGCAATCTGCACAACCTCACTAATAACAGCGAAAACCACTATAATTACAGTGACAATCTGCACAACCTCACTAATAACAGTCACAATCTGCAAAGCCTCACTAATAACAGCGAAAACCACTAAAATAACTGTGACAATCTGCAAAGCCTCACTAATAACAGCGAAAACCACTAAAATAACAGTCACAATCTGCAAAGCCTGACTAATAACAGCGAAAACCACTAAAATAACTGTGGCAATCTGCACAACCTCACTAATAACAGCGAAAACCACTATAATTACAGTGACAATCTGCACAACCTCACTAATAACAGCGAAAACCACTAAAATAAACGTCACAATCTGCAAAGCCTCACTAATAACAGCGAAAACCACTGAAATAACTGTGGCAATCTGCACAACCTCACTAATAACAGCGAAAACCTTTAAAATTACAGTGACAATCTGCAAAGCCTCACTAATAACAGCGAAAACCACTAAAATAACAGTCACAATCTGCAAAGCCTCACTAATAACAGCGAAAACCACTGAAATAACTGTGGCAATCTGCACAACCTCACTAATAACAGCGAAAACTACTATAATTACAGTGACAATCTGCACAACCTCACTAATAACAGCGAAAACCACTAAAATAACAGTCACAATCTGCAAAGCCTCACTAATAACAGCGAAAACCACTGAAATAACTGTGGCAATCTGCAAAGCCTCACTAATAACAGCGAAAACCACTCAAATAACAGTCACAATCTGCAAAGCCTCACTAATAACAGCGAAAACCACTGAAATAACTGTGGCAATCCGCACAACCTCACTAATAACAGCGAAAACCACTATAATTACAGTGACAATCTGCACAACCTCACTAATAACAGCGAAAACCACTAAAATAACAGTCACAATCTGCAAAGCCTCACTAATAACAGCGAAAACCACTAAAATAAATGTGACAATCTGCACCACTAAAACCACTAAAATAACAGTCACAATCTGCAAAGCCTCACTAATAACAGCGAAAACCACTGAAATAACTGTGGCAATCTGCACAACCTCACTAATAACAGCGACAACCACTTTAATTACAGTGACAATCTGCACAACCTCACTAATAACAGCGAAAACTACTAAAATTACAGTCACAATCTGCAAAGCCTCACTAATAACAGCGAAAACCACTGACATAACTGTGGCAATCTGCACAACCTCACTAATAACAGCGAAAACCACTATAATTACAGTGACAATCTGCACAACCTCACTAATAACAGCGAAAACCACTAAAATAACAGTCACAATCTGCAAAGCCTCACTAATAACAGCGAAAACCACTAAAATAACTGTGACAATCTGCACAACCTCACTAATAACAGCGAAAACCACTATAATTACAGTGACAATCTGCAAAGCCTCACTAATAACAGCGAAAACCACTGAAATAACTGTGGCAATCTGCACAACCTCACTAATAACAGCGAAAACCACTAAAATAACAGTCACAATCTGCAAAGCCTCACTAATAACAGCGAAAACCACTGAAATAACTGTGGCAATCTGCACAACCTCACTAATAACAGCGAAAACCACTATAATTACAGTGACAATCTGCACAACCTCACTAATAACAGCGAAAACCAATAAAATAACAGTCACAATCTGCAAAGCCTCACTAATAACAGCGAAAACCACTATAATTACAGTAACAATCTGCACAACCTCACTAATAACAGCGAAAACCACTAAAATAACAGTCACAATCTGCAAAGCCTCACTAATAACAGCGAAAACCACTGAAATAACTGTGGCAATCTGCACATCCTCACTAATAACAGCGAAAACCACTAAAATTACAGTGACAATCTGCAAAGCCTCACTAATAACAGCGAAAACCACTAAAATAACAGTCACAATCTGCAAAGCCTCACTAATAACAGCGAAAACCACTAAAATTACAGTCACAATCTGCAAAGCCTCACTAATAACAGCGAAAACCACTATAATTACAGTGACAATCTGCACAACCTCACTACTAACAGCGAAAACCACTAAAATAACAGTCACAATCTGCAAAGCCTCACTAATAACAGCGAAAACCACTAAAATTACAGTGACAATCTGCACAACCTCACTAATAACAGCGAAAACCACTAAAATTACAGTGACAATCTGCAAAGCCTCACTAATAACAGCGAAAACCACTGAAATAACTGTGGCAATCTGCACAACCTCACTAATAACAGCGAAAACCACTATAATTACAGTGACAATCTGCACAACCTCACTAATAACAGCGAAAACCACTAAAATAACAGTCACAATCTGCAAAGCCTCACTAATAACAGCGAAAACAACTGAAATAACTGTGGCAATCTGCACAACCTCACTAATAACAGCGAAAACCACTACAATTACAGTGACAATCTGCACAACCTCACTAATAACAGCGAAAACCACTAAAATAACAGTCACAATCTGCAAAGCCTCACTAATAACAGCGAAAACCACTAAAACAACTGTGAAAATCTGCAAAGCCTCACTAATAACAGCGAAAACCACTAAAATAACAGTCACAATCTGCAAAGCCTGACTAATAACAGCGAAAACCACTAAAATAACTGTGGCAATCTGCACAACCTCACTAATAACAGCGAAAACCACTATAACTACAGTGACAATCTGCACAACCTCACTAATAACAGCGAAAACCACTAAAATAAACGTCACAATCTGCAAAGCCTCACTAATAACAGCGAAAACCACTGAAATAACTGTGGCAATCTGCACAACCTCACTAATAACAGCGAAAACCACTAAAATTACAGTGACAATCTGCAAAGCCTCACTAATAACAGCGAAAACCACTAAAATAACAGTCACAATCTGCAAAGCCTCACTAATAACAGCGAAAACCACTGAAATAACTGTGGCAATCTGCACAACCTCACTAATAACAGCGAAAACCACTATAATTACAGTGACAATCTGCACAACCTCACTAATAACAGCGAAAACCACTAAAATAACAGTCACAATCTGCAAAACCTCACTAATAACAGCGAAAACCACTGAAATAACTGTGGCAATCTGCAAAGCCTCACTAATAGCAGCGAAAACCACTCAAATAACAGTCACAATCTGCAAAGCCTCACTAATAACAGCGAAAACCACTGAAATAACTGTGGCAATCCGCACAACCTCACTAATAACAGCGAAAACCACTATAATTACAGTGACAATCTGCACAACCTCACTAATAACAGCGAAAGCCACTAAAATAACAGTCACAATCTGCAAAGCCTCACTAATAACAGCGAAAACCACTAAAATAACTGTGACAATCTGCACAACCTCACTAATAACAGCGAAAACCACTATAATTACAGTGACAATCTGCACAACCTCACTAATGACAGCGAAAACCACTAAAATAACAGTCACAATCTGCAAAGCCTCACTAATAACAGCGAAAACCACTGAAATAACTGTGGCAATCTGCACAACCTCACTAATAACAGCGAAAACCACTAAAATTACAGTGACAATCTGCAAAGCCTCACTAATAACAGCAAAAACCACTAAAATAACAGCCACAATCTGCAAAGCCTCACTAATAACAGCGAAAACCACTGAAATAACTGTGGCAATCTGCACAACCTCACTAATAACAGCGAAAACCACTAAAATAATAGTCACAATCTGCAAAGCCTCACTAATAACAGCGAAAACCACTGAAATAACTGTGGCAATCTGCACAACCTCACTAATAACAGCGAAAACCACTAAAATTACAGTGACAATCTGCACAACCTCACTAATAACAGCGAAAACCACTAAAATAACAGTCACAATCTGCAAAGCCTCACTAATAACAGCGAAAACCACTGAAATAACTGTGGCAATCTGCACAACCTCACTAATAACAGCGAAAACCACTATAATTACAGTGACAATCTGCACAACCTCACTAATAACAGCGAAAACCACTATAATTACAGTGACAATCTGCACAACCTCACTAATAACAGCGAAAACCACTAAAATAACAGTCACAATCTGCAAAGCCTCACTAATAACAGCGAAAACCACTAAAATAACTGTGACAATCTGCAAAGCCTCACTAATAACAGCGAAAACCACTGAAATAACTGTGGCAATCTGCACAACCTCACTAATAACAGCGAAAACCACTAAAATTACAGTGACAATCTGCAAAGCCTCACTAATAACAGCAAAAACCACTAAAATAACAGTCAAGATCTGCAAAGCCTCACTAATAACAGCGAAAACCACTGAAATAACTGTGGCAATCTGCACAACCTCACTAATAACAGCGAAAACCACTAAAATAACAGTCACAATCTGCAAAGCCTCACTAATAACAGCGAAAACCACTAAAATAACTGTGGCAATCTGCACAACCTCACTAATAACAGCGAAAACCACTATAATTACAGTGACAATCTACACAACCTCACTAATAACAACGAAAACCACTAAAATAACAGTCACAATCTGCAAAGCCTCACTAATAACAGCAAAAACCACTGAAATAAGTGTGGCAATCTGCACAACCTCACTAATAACAGCGAAAACCACTAAAATTACAGTGACAATCTGCAAAGCCTCACTAATAACAGCGAAAACCACTAAAATAACAGTCACAATCTGCGAAGCCTCACTAATAACAGCGAAAACCACTGAAATAACTGTGCCAATCTGCACAACCTCACTAATAACAGCGAAAACCACTATAATTACAGTGACAATCTGCACAACCTCACTAATAACAGTGAAAACCACTAAAATAACAGTCACAATCTGCAAAGCCTCACTAATAACAGCGAAAACCACTGAAATAACTGTGGCAATCTGCAAAGCCTCACTAATAACAGCGAAAACCACTAAAATAACAGTCACAATTAGCAAAGCCTCACTAATAACAGCGAAAACCACTAAAATAACAGTCACAATCTGCAAAGCCTCACTAATAACAGCGAAAACCACTGAAACAACTGTGGCAATCTGCACAACCTCACTAATAACAGCGAAAACCACTATAATTACAGTGACAATCTGCACAACCTCACTAATAACAGCAAAAACCAGTAAAATAACAGTCACAATCTGCAAAGCCTCACTAATAACAGCGAAAACCACTAAAATAACTGTGACAATCTGCACAACCTCACTAATAGCAGCGAAAACCACTATAATTACAGTGACAATCTGCACAACCTCACTAATGACAGCGAAAACCACTAAAATAACAGTCACAATCTGCAAAGCCTCACTAATAACAGCGAAAACCACTGAAATAACTGTGGCAATCTGCACAACCTCACTAATAACAGCGAAAACCACTAAAATTACAGTGACAATCTGCAAAGCCTCACTAATAACAGCAAAAACCACTAAAATAACAGTCACAATCTGCAAAGCCTCACTTATAACAGCGAAAACCACTGAAATAACTGTGGCAATCTGCACAACCTCACTAATAACAGCGAAAACCACTAAAATAACAGTCACAATCTGCAAAGCCTCACTAATAACAGCGAAAACCACTGAAATAACTGTGGCAATCTGCACAACCTCACTAATAACAGCGAAAACCACTAAAATTACAGTGACAATCTGCACAACCTCACTAATAACAGCGAAAACCACTAAAATAACAGTCACAATCTGCAAAGCCTCACTAATAACAGCGAAAACCACTGAAATAACTGTGGCAATCTGCACAACCTCACTAATAACAGCGAAAACCACTATAATTACAGTGACAATCTGCACAACCTCACTAATAACAGCGAAAACCACTATAATTACAGTGACAATCTGCACAACCTCACTAATAACAGCGAAAACCACTAAAATAACAGTCACAATCTGCAAAGCCTCACTAATAACAGCGAAAACCACTAAAATAACTGTGACAATCTGCAAAGCCTCACTAATAACAGCGAAAACCACTGAAATAACTGTGGCAATCTGCACAACCTCACTAATAACAGCGAAAACCACTAAAATTACAGTGACAATCTGCAAAGCCTCACTAATAACAGCAAAAACCACTAAAATAACAGTCAAAATCTGCAAAGCCTCACTAATAACAGCGAAAACCACTGAAATAACTGTGGCAATCTGCACAACCTCACTAATAACAGCGAAAACCACTAAAATAACAGTCACAATCTGCAAAGCCTTACTAATAACAGCGAAAATCACTGAAATAACTGTGGCAATCTGCACAACCTCACTAATAACAGCGAAAACAACTAAAATTACAGTGACAATCTGCACAACCTCACTAATAACAGCGAAAACCACTAAAATAACAGTCACAATCTGCAAAGCCTCACTAATAACAGCGAAAACCACTGAAATAACTGTGGCAATCTGCCCAACCTCACTAATAACAGCGAAAACCACTATAATTACAGTGACAATCTGCACAACCTCACTAATAACAGCGAAAACCACTAAAATAACAGTCACAATCTGCAAAACCTCACTAATAACAGCGAAAACCACTGAAATAACTGTGGCAATCTGCACAACCTCACTAATAACAGCGAAAACCACTATAATTACAGTGACAATCTGCACAACCTCACAAATAACAGCGAAAACCACTAAAATAACAGTCACAATCTGCAAAGCCTCACTAATAACAGCGAAAACCACTAAAATAACTGTTACAATCTGCAAAGCCTCACTAATAACAGCGAAAATCACTAAAATAACAGTCACAATCTGCAAAGCCTCACTAATAACAGCGAAAACCACTAAAATAACTGTGGCAATATGCACAACCTCACTAATAACAGCGAAAAACACTATAATTACAGTGACAATCTACACAACCTCACTAATAACAACGAAAACCACTAAAATAACAGTCACAATCTGCAAAGCCTCACTAATAACAGCGAAAACCACTGAAATAACTGTGGCAATCTGCACAACCTCACTAATAACAGCGAAAACCACTAAAATTACAGTGACAATCTGCAAAGCCTCACTAATAACAGCGAAAACCACTAAAATAACAGTCACAATCTGCGAAGCCTCACTAATAACAGCGAAAACCACTGAAATCACTGTGCCAATCTGCACAACCTCACTAATAACAGCGAAAACCACTATAATTACAGTGACAAACTGCACAACCTCACTAATAACAGCGAAAACCACTAAAATAACAGTCACAATCTGCAAAGCCTCACTAATAACAGCGAAAACCACTGAAATAACTGTGGCAATCTGCAAAGCCTCACTAATAACAGCGAAAACCACTAAAATAACAGTCACAATCAGCAAAGCCTCACTAATAACAGCGAAAACCACTAAAATAACAGTCACAATCTGCAAAGCCTCACTAATAACAGCGAAAACCACTGAAACAACTGTGGCAATCTGCACAACCTCACTAATAACAGCGAAAACCACTATAATTACAGTGACAATCTGCACAACCTCACTAATAACAGCAAAAACCACTAAAATAACAGTCACAATCTGCAAAGCCTCACTAATAACAGTGAAAACCACTAAAATAACTGTGGCAATCTGCACAACCTCACTAATAACAGCGAAAGCCACTAAAATTACAGTGACAATCTGCACAACCTCACTAATAACAGCGAAAACCACTAAAATAACAGTCACAATCTGCAAAGCCTCACTAATAACAGTGAAAACCACTGAAATAACTGTGACAATCTGCACAACCTCACTAATAACAGCGAAAACCACCAAAATTACAGTCACAATCTGCAAAGCCTCACTAAAAACAGCGAAAACCACTATAATTACAGTGACAATCTGCAAAGCCTCACTAATAACAGCGAAAACCACTGAAATAACTGTGGCAATCTGCACAACCTCACTAATAACAGCAAAAACCACTATAATTACAGTGACAATCTGCACAACCTCACTAATAACAGCGAAAACCACTAAAATAACAGTCACAATCTGCAAAGCCTCACTAATAACAGCGAAAACCACTGAAATAACAGTCACAATCTGCAAAGCCTCACTAATAACAGCGAAAACCACTGAAATAACTGTGGCAATCTTCACAACCTCACTAATAACAGCGAAAACCACTGAAATTACAGTGACAATCTGCAAAGCATCACTAATAACAGCGAAAAACACTAAAATAACAGTCACAATCTGCAAAGCCTCACTAATAACAGCGAAAACCACTAAAATAACTGTGACAATCTGCACAACCTCACTAATAACAGCGAAAACCACTAAAATAACTGTGACAATCTGCACAACCTCACTAATAACAGCGAAAACCACTATAATTACAGTGACAATCCGCACAACCTCACTAATAACAGCGAAAACCACTAAAATAACAGTCACAATCTGCAAAGCCTCACTAATAACAGCGAAAACCACTGAAATAACTGTGGCAATCTGCACAACCTCACTAATAACAGCGAAAACCACTAAAATTACAGTGACAATCTGCAAAGCCTCACTAATAACAGCGAAAACCACTAAAATAACAGTCACAATCTGCAAAGCCTCACTAATAACAGCGAAAACCACTGAAATAACTGGGGCAATCTGCACAACCTCACTAATAACAGCGAAAACCACTAAAATAACAGTCACAATCTGCAAAGCCTCACTAATAACAGCGAAAACCACTAAAATAACTGTGACAATCTGCAAAGCCTCACTAATAACAGCGAAAACCACTAAAACTAGGTGGCGTTCGCGAAGTCGCACACAAAATTGAGCTGAGCGGTCGATATATAGACACTCTACTTCATAGTCATTTGTGGTAATGTAATAATTGGTAGCAATTGGTTCAAATCGATACCATGCGTGTTGACTTAGTTTTAATGTAAAAAATATGTGTATTACAATTCTAGCCCTAAACACTGATTTATTTGGCCATTTCTGAAAATATCTCTTCATTACCTTCAGTGAGAGAAATTCAAGAGATAAAGGGTGGGCCATATACGATTTGGAATTTGAATCGGATATAAAAAAAAACTAATGAATATTTGTCCAAAATTATAACTTTATTAGGAGGACTGAACATTTCCATTTACGAGTGAAACACAACATCATTCAAATGACTGCCAAGGCTGGCCTTACAGTACTCCATCGGATCATTCCAATTTTTCAGTACATTTCGCTTGGGCTTCAATCTCATGAATGGCAACTTCAATTTCGTGTTTCGAGGACTCAATCGTCTCTGGATGATAAGCGTAACATATATCCTTAATAAATTCCCACAAAAATAGTCTAATGGGTTCAAATCACAGCTCCGAGGCGCCCAATCCGGATCAGAATTTCGCTTTATTATTCGATGTTCAAAACAAGTGCGCAAAAGATCGATTGTATCGTTGGCTGTGTCGCAGCCCCGTCCTGTTGGAACCAAATTCCGTCGATGTAACACTATTCAATTTGTAAATACTAAAATCCATTTAACATGGCTCTGTAACTCTCGCCATTGACACTGAGGGCGGCTCTGAGGGCGGCAATTTCGCTTATTGAAATAGCCTCCACGGTGGAAATTAACTTCATCGGAAAAGATAATTTTTCGGTAAAAATGTTCATCTTCGACCAAACGATCTTCAGCCCATCCGATGCGATAGGCGAACATAAAACGCATCAGATGGTCATGAGGCTTCATTTCTTGCATATATTGAAGATATGAAACAATTTTCAGTAATCCATTCAATCATCTTTACTATCAGATTTCAATGATTTACAAAATTATTAGCTAGAATCGTAATTTTGGATATGGACATGTTTATAAAAACTCACAGTAGAGGAAATTTATGTTTGACAAAAATGCGGGAAATGTCAAAATAATGGGGGTCGGTCATACGTATAAACACCGTGGGATACTTCGTTTGGCCGCTACGGGCAAAAAACTGTTGAAAATTCAAAATTTGAATTTTAGCACTCCCATCTTTTGTATGCACATCTTTAAACTCAATTTAGAGAAAAATGATGTATGAAAAAGAGGTAGACAATGTCAAAATAAGGGGGGTCGGTTATACATATGAGCTCTCTAGGATGCTTCGTTTAGCCGCTACGAGCAAAAAACCATTAAATGTCCACAATTTGAATTTTATCATTTTTCCCATTTTTTGTATGTACACGTTTAAAAACTCAATTTAGAGAAAAATTATGTATGACAAAAGGGTAGAAAATGTCAAAATAATGAGGGTCGCTTAAACATATGAAACCCCTTCAGTGCATAATTTAGCCGCTACGGGCAAAAAACTGTTAAAAATTCAAAATCTGAGTCTTATCAGTTTTCCGATCTTTTGTATGTATTTCTTTAAAAACTGAATTTAGATAAAAATCATGTATGACAAAAAGGTAGAAAATGACAAAATACTGGGGGTCGGTCATACATACGAACACCCTAGGACGCTGCGTTTAGCCGCAACGGGCAAAAAACCGTTGAAAATTCAAAATTTTAACGGAAAAGTACCCTAAAAACCTCAAAAAAATTGTCCAATTTCTGATTCCCGGAATCTTTCCTGTCCCATGATTTAAAATTCATAAATTAATATACTATTTTTCAAGAACCTGTAAAAAACCACTTGCTACGGTTTGAGTAAACCAAAATAAATTTTTTCTTCAAAGTTTCCGATTCCCCACAGCGAATTGGCGAAAGCCCCGGAAACAATCAGGTGCCTGTGCTAAGATCTTTATGTGAAAGCTTATTTTGGCTCGAGCACGCGAAAACTAATAACCTAAGATCAATACCATAACTTCATTTATGCAAGCAAACTAACGTCTACTATCAAAAAGACAGCGATTTTTTGTCAAGATTGTATTTTGTTTGTCGTATATTTTGAAATTCTTGGAAAAAAACGCAGTGATCGTTCTTAATACATAAAAACTAAATTTAGATTTCCATGACACAAACCTTTGTACTAATTTTGGTTCGTTCATCAGAAAAATTGTTAACTAAGAAGCCTACCCCTAGCGATTTTTTTTCGCGAATTTAGTAACAAAAAATAGATGTTAGCACTCACCGTCGAAAATACTATTAGTATGTAAAATTTCAGATCGATTGACCAAACGGTCTAGGAGGAGTTTGGTTACAAAGGTTTCATATTTCGTCGACGCATAAGAGCATACTATTTTCAAATAAAATCATTGAAGGATGTCCAAAGACTGTCAAATTTTGTTATCACTTCAAGTAAAAAGGATACATTTTCAAAAAAGAAACAGGCAAAAATTTGATGAACAGGGTGGGAATTCTTAATATGTTAGGCATATTAGCAACTCAGAAAACAATGAAATTAGTGGGATGGCCTGAAGTCGGTGCTCAAAGTCGTTAAGCTTGCTAAAATATTGACGCATATATTATATTTGATGTAACAAATGTTATTCAAACTATAAAAGATAATGGTGACAAAGACGGAATATTTTCATTGTCTCGTTATATCGACAATGAAGGTTATTAGTGTTTTATCCCAAATTATCTCTTATTTATATTCCAATAACTTTTATTGCATCTAGAACAGGATACCTACCAACTTATAGTGAAGTTTTATGATTTTAAAAATTTTCCACCCATCGAACATGTATGTAATTGCTACAAATTATAAATAAATACTTCTTTATTACATGCGATTTGTTTGGTCGTTGCACCGCCTGGCAAAAGACACATCTGAAGTAAACACATTCCCAGTTTTTACAATTTTTATTTCGATTTTCGTTTACCTGCTTTGAAAATCATAAAAAACTACACAGAATCTATACCTCATCAGTAGCTTCCCTATGGCCTTTGTTTCATTCCAAAATCTATCATAGTTTCGTAGAAAAACGATTTTCAAGTTAGGGGTTTGATACATGCCACCGAAAATTTCATATGGAAACCCGTCGGACTGAGAATTACATATATTATTTTATACTATTATTATTCACATTGTCATGAAATTTGATCAAAATTAATTCATATGCAATTGAACATTGGATTTCAGTGTACATTGGAAACAACTTTGTTATTCGTAGATTGTTCTGAAATACTAAACTCTTAAATTACTTGATTCCTTTTACTTTAATTAATCATGACTTTTTGCTATAAGTTTTAAGTTTTATATATTAGTTATGATAGTTATGAAACAATTTTCTTTTCTCAATTTTTAGTAATTCATTCAACTAATTCATCTTTATTTTCAGATTTCATTGATTAACAATATTATGACCAAGAATCTAAATTTTGTCACATTTTCTAACTTTTGCAAGGACACATTTTTTAAAACTCAATTTAGAGAAAAATGATGTATAACAAAAAGGTAGAAAATGTCAAAATAATGGGGGTCGTTCATACATATGAAAACCCTAAAGTACATGGTTTAGCCGCTACGGGCAAAAAACTGTTAAAAATTCAAAATCTGAGTTTTATCAGTTTTCCCATCTTTTGTATGTATATCTTTAAAAACTCGATGTAGGGGAAAATAATGTATGGAAGAACGGTAGAAAATGTCAAAATAATGGGGGTCGGTCATACATGTGAACACTGTAGGACGCTTCGTTTAGCCGCTACAGGCAAAAAACCGTTAAAAATTCAAATTTTTACCGTGAAAATACCCTGAAAACCGGAAAAAAATTGTTTAATTTCTGATTCCTGGAATCTTTAAAGTCCTATGATTTAAAATTCATAAATAAACGTACTATTTTTCATGAACATGTACAAATCCACTTGCTAGGAATTAAATAAACCAAAATACAGTTTCTCTTCAATGTTTAAAACTCCCAACGGCGAATTGGCGAAAGCTGCTGCAGTGAGCTTTCAAAATTGGGTGCCTGTGCTAAGATCTTGATGTAAATACTAATTCTGGTTCAAGCACGCGAAAACTAATTACCTAAGATCAATACCATAACTTCATTTTTACAAGTAAACTAACGTTTATTGTTAAAAAGACAGCGATTTTTTGTCAAAATTGTATTTTGTTTGCCGTATATTTTGAAATCGTTCTTAATACATAAAACATAAATTTAGATTTCTATGACACAAACCTTCGTACTAATTTTGGTTCATTCATCAGGAAAATTGTTAACTAAGAAGCCTACCCCTAGCGATTTTTTTTCGCGAATTTAGTAACAAAAAATAGATGTTAGCACTCACCGTCGAAAATACTATTAGTATGTAAAATTTCAGATCGATTGACCAAACGGTCTAGGAGGAGTTTGGTTACAAAGGTTTCATATTTCGTCGACGCATAAGAGCTTCGCTCGCTCAGCTCAATTACAGTGACAATCTGCACAACCTCACTAATAACAGCGAAAACCACTAAAATAACAGTCACAATCTGCAAAGCCTCACTAATAACAACGAAAACCATTGAAATAACTGTGGCAATCTGCACAACCTCACTAATAACAGCAAAAACCACTATAATTACAGTGACAATCTGCACAACCTCACTAATAACATCGAAAACCACTAAAATAACAGTCACAATCTGCAAAGCCTCACTAATAACAGCGAAAACCACTAAAATAACTGTGGCAATCTGCACAACCTCACTAATAACAGCGAAAACCACTAAAATTACAGTGACAATCTGCAAAGCCTCACTAATAACAGCGAAAACCACTAAAATAACAGTGACAATCTGCACAACCTCACTAATAACAGCGAAAACCACTAAAATAACTGTGGCAATCTGCACAACCTCACTAATAACAGCGAAAACCACTAAAATAACAGCCACAATCTGCAAAGCCTCACTAATAACAGCGAAAACCACTAAAATAACTGTGACAATCTGCAAAGCCTCACTAATAGCAGCGAAAACCACTAAAATAACAGTCACAATCTGCAAAGCCTCACTAATAACAGCGAAAACCACTGAAATAACTGTGGCAATCTGCACAACCTCACTAATAACAGCGAAAACCACTATAATTACAGTGACAATCTGCACAACCTCACTAATAACAGCGAAAACCACTAAAATAACAGTCACAATCTGCAAAGCCTCACTAATAACAGCGAAAACCACTAAAATAACTGTGACAATCTGCAAAGCCACAAAGACAATCTGCAATCTGCACAACCTCACTAATAACAGCGAAAACCACTATAATTACAGTGACAATCTGCACAACCTCACTAATAACAGCGAAAACCAATAAAATAACAGTCACAATCTGCAAAGCCTCACCAATAACAGCGAAAACCACTGAAATAACTGTGGCAATCTGCACAACCTCACTAATAACAGCGAAAACCACTAAAATTACAGTGACAATCTGCAAAGCCTCACTAATAACAGCGAAAACCACTGAAATAACTGTGGCAATCTGCACAACCTCACTAATAACAGCGAAAACCACTATAATTACAGTGACAATCTGCACAACCTCACCAATAACAGCGAAAACCACTAAAATAACAGTCACAATCTGCAAAGCCTCACTAATAACAGCGAAAACCACTAAAATAACTGTGACAATCTGCAAAGCCTCACTAATAACAGCGAAAACCACTAAAATAACTGTGGCATTCTGCACAACCTCACTAATAACAGCGAAAACCACTAAAATTACAGTCACAATCTGCAAAGCCTCACTAATAACAGCGAAAACCACTATAATTACAGTGACAATCTACAAAGCCTCACTAATAACAGCGAAAACCACTGAAATAACTGTGGCAATCTGCACAACCTCACTAATAACAGCGAAAACCACTATAATTACAGTGACAATTTGCACAACCTCACTAATAAAAGCGAAAACCACTAAAATAACAGTCACAATCTGCAAAGCCTCACTAATAACAGCGAAAACCACTAAAATAACTGTGACAATCTGCAAAGCCTCACTAATAACAGCGAAAACCACTAAAATAACAGTCACAATCTGCAAAGCCTCACTAATAACAGCGAAAACCACTGAAATAACTGTGGCAATCTGCACAACCTCACTAATAACAGCGAAAACCACTATAATTACAGTGACAATCTGCACAACCTCACTAATAACAGCGAAAACCACTAAAATAACAGTCACAATCTGCAAAGCCTCACTAATAACAGCGAAAACCACTGAAATAACTGTGGCAATCTGCACAACCTCACTAATAACAGCGAAAACCACTATAATTACAGTGACAATCTGCACAACCTCACTAATAACAGCGAAAACCACTAAAATAACAGTCACAATCTGCAAAGCCTCACTAATAACAGCGAAAACCACTGAAATAACTGTGGCAATCTGCAAAGCCTCACTAATGACAGCGAAAACCACTAAAATAACAGTCACAATCTGCAAAGCCTCACTAATAACAGCGAAAACCACTAAAATAACAGTCACAATCTGCAAAGCGTCACTAATAACAGCGAAAACCACTGAAATAACTGTGGCAATCTGCACAACCTCACTAATAACAGCGAAAACCACTATAATTACAGTGACAATCTGCACAACCTCACTAATAACAGCGAAAACCACTAAAATAACAGTCACAATCTGCAAAGCCTGACTAATAACAGCGAAAACCACTAAAATAACTGTGACAATCTGCCAAGCCTCACTAATAACAGCGAAAACCACTAAAATAACAGTCACAATCTGCAAAGCCTCACTAATAACAGCGAAAACCTATAAAATAACTGTGGCAATCTGCACAACCTCACTAATAACAGCGAAAACCACTAAAATAACAGTCACAATCTGCAAAGCCTCACTAATAACAGCGAAAACCACTAAAATAACTGTGACAATCTGCAAAGCCTCACTAATAACAGCGAAAACCACTAAAATAACAGTCACAATCTGCAAAGCCTCACTAATAACAGCGAAAAACACTAAAATAACTGTGGCAATCTGCACAACCTCACTAGTAACAGCGAAAACCACTAAAATTACAGTCACAATCTGCAAAGCCTCACTAATAACAGCGAAAACCACTATAATTACAGTGACAATCTGCAAAGCCTCACTAATAACAGCGAAAACCACTGAAATAACTGTGGCAATCTGCACAACCTCACTAATAACAGCGAAAACCACTATAATTACAGTAACAATCTGCACAACCTCACTAATAACATCTAAAACCACTAAAATAACAGTCACAATCTGCAAAGCCTCACTAATAACAGCGAAAACCACTAAAATAACAGTCACAATCTGCAAAGCCTCACTAATAACAGCGAAAACCACTGAAATAACTGTGGCAATCTGCACAACCTCACTAATAAAAGCGAAAACCACTATAATTACAGTGACAATCTGCACAACCTCACTAATAACAGCAAAAACCACTAAAATAACAGTCACAATCTGCAAAGCCTCACTAATAACAGCGAAAACCACTAAAATAACAGTCACAATCTGCAAAGCCTCACTAATAACAGCGAAAACCACTGAAATAACTGTGGCAATCTGCACAACCTCACTAATAACAGCGAAAACCACTATAATTACAGTGACAGTCTGCACAACCTCACTAATAACAGCGAAAACCACTAAAATAACAGTCACAATCTGCAAAGCCTCACTAATAACAGCGAAAGCCACTAAAATAACTGTGACAATCTGCAAAGCCTCACTAATAACAGCGAAAACCACTAAAATAACAGTCACAATCTGCAAAGCCTCACTAATCACATCTAAAACCACTAAAATAACAGTCACAATCTGCAAAGCCTCACTAATAACAGCGAAAACCACTAAAATAACAGTCACAATCTGCAAAGCCTCACTAATAACAGCGAAAACCACTATAATTACAGTGACAATCTGCACAACCTCACTAATAACAGCGAAAACCACTAAAATAACAGTCACAATCTGCAAAGCCTCACTAATAACAGCGAAAACCACTGAAATAACTGTGGCAATCTGCACAACCTCACTAATAACAGCGGAAACCACTAAAATTACAGTGACAATCTGCAAAGCCTCACTAATAACAGCGAAAACCACTAAAATAACAGTCACAATCTGCAAAGCCTCACTAATAACAGCGAAAACCACTGAAATAACTGTGCCAATCTGCACAACCTCACTAATAACAGCGAAAACCACTATAATTACAGTGACAATCTGCACAACCTCACTAATAACAGCGAAAACCACTAAAATAACAGTCACAATCTGCAAAGCCTCACTAATAACAGCGAAAACCACTGAAATAACTGTGGCAATCTGCAAAGCCTCACTAATAACAGCGAAAACCACTAAAATAACAGTCACAATCAGCGAAGCCTCACTAATAACAGCGAAAACCACTAAAATAACAGTCACAATCTGCAAAGCCTCACTAATAACAGCGAAAACCACTGAAATAACTGTGGCAATCTGCACAACCTCACTAATAAAAGCGAAAACCACTATAATTACAGTGACAATCTGCACAACCTCACTAATAACAGCAAAAACCACTAAAATAACAGTCACAATCTGCAAAGCCTCACTAATAACAGCGAAAACCACTAAAATAACTGTGGCAATCTGCACAACCTCACTAATAACAGCGAAAACCACTAAAATTACAGTGACAATCTGCACAACCTCACTAATAACAGCGAAAACCACTAAAATAACAGTCACAATCTGCAAAGCCTCACTAATAACAGTGAAAACCACTGAAATAACTGTGGCAATCTGCACAACCTCACTAATAACAGCGAAAACCACCAAAATTATAGTCACAATCTGCAAAGCCTCACTAATAACAGCGAAAACCACTATAATTACAGTGACAATCTGCAAAGCCTCACTAATAACAGCGAAAACCACTGAAATAACTGTGGCAATCTGCACAACCTCACTAATAACAGCGAAAACCACTATAATTACAGTGACAATCTGCACAACCTCACTAATAACAGCGAAAACCACTAAAATAACAGTCACAATCTGCAAAGCCTCACTAATAACAGCGAAAACCACTGAAATAACAGTCACAATCTGCAAAGCCTCACTAATAACAGCGAAAACCACTGAAATAACTGTGGCAATCTGCACAACCTCACTAATAACAGCGAAAACCACTAAAATTACAGTGACAATCTGCAAAGCCTCACTAATAACAGCGAAAACCACTAAAATAACAGTCACAATCTGCAAAGCCTCACTAATAACAGCGAAAACCACTAAAATAACTGTGACAATCTGCACAACCTCACTAATAACAGCGAAAACCACTAAAATAACTGCGACAATCTGCACAACCTCACTAATAACAGCGAAAACCACTATAATTACAGTGACGATCTGCACAACCTCACTAATAACAGCGAAAACCACTAAAATAACAGTCACAATCTGCAAAGCCTCACTAATAACAGCGAAAACCACTGAAATAACTGTGGCAATCTGCACAACCTCACTAATAACAGCGAAAACCACTAAAATTACAGTGACAATCTGCAAAGCCTCACTAATAACAGCGAAAACCACTAAAATAACAGTCACAATCTGCAAAGCCTCACTAATAACAGCGAAAACCACTGAAATAACTGTGGCAATCTGCACAACCTCACTAATAACAGCGAAAACCACTAAAATAACAGTCACAATCTGCAAAGCCTCACGAATAACAGCGAAAACCACTAAAATAACTGTGACAATCTGCAAAGCCTCACTAATAACAGCGAAAACCACTAAAATAACAGTCACAATCTGCAAAGCCTCACTAATAACAGCGAAAACAACTAAAATAACTGTGGCAATCTGCACAACCTCACTAATAACAGCGAAAACCACTATAATTACAGTAACAATCTGCACAACCTCACTAATAACAGCGAAAACCACTAAAATAACAGTCACAATCTGCAAAGCCTCACAAATAACAGCGAAAACCACTGAAATAACTGTGGCAATCTGCACAACCTCACTAATAACAGCGAAAACCACTAAAATTACAGTGACAATCTGCAAAGCCTCACTAATAACAGCGAAAACCACTAAAATAACAGTCACAATCTGCAAAGCCTCACTAATAACAGCGAAAACCACTGAAATAACTGTGGCAATCTGCACAACCTCACTAATAACAGCGAAAACCACTATAATTACAGTGACAATCTGCACAACCTCACTAATAACAGCGAAAACCACTAAAATAACAGTCACAATCTGCAAAGCCTCACTAATAACAGCGAAAACCACTGAAATAACTGTGGAAGTCTGCACAACCTCACTAATAACAGCGAAAACCACTAAAATTACAGTGACAATCTGCAAAGCCTCACTAATAACAGCGAAAACCACTGAAATAACTGTGGCAATCTGCACAACCTCACTAATAACAGCGAAAACCACTATAATTACAGTGACAATCTGCACAACCTCACCAATAACAGCGAAAACCACTAAAATAACAGTCACAATCTGCAAACCCTCACTAATAACAGCGAAAACCACTAAAATAACTGTGACAATCTGCAAAGCCTCACTAATAACAGCGAAAACCACTAAAATAACTGTGGCAATCTGCACAACCTCACTAATAACAGCGAAAACCACTAAAATTACAGTGACAATCTGCACAACCTCACTAATAACAGCGAAAACCACTAAAATAACAGTCACAATCTGCAAAGCCTCACTAATAACAGTGAAAACCACTGAAATAACTGTGGCAATCTGCACAACCTCACTAATAACAGCGAAAACCACCAAAATTATAGTCACAATCTGCAAAGCCTCACTAATAACAGCGAAAACCACTATAATTACAGTGACAATCTGCAAAGCCTCACTAATAACAGCGAAAACCACTGAAATAACTGTGGCAATCTGCACAACCTCACTAATAACAGCGAAAACCACTATAATTACAGTGACAATCTGCACAACCTCACTAATAACAGCGAAAACCACTAAAATAACAGTCACAATCTGCAAAGCCTCACTAATAACAGCGAAAACCACTGAAATAACAGTCACAATCTGCAAAGCCTCACTAATAACAGCGAAAACCACTGAAATAACTGTGGCAATCTGCACAACCTCACTAATAACAGCGAAAACCACTAAAATTACAGTGACAATCTGCAAAGCCTCACTAATAACAGCGAAAACCACTAAAATAACAGTCACAATCTGCAAAGCCTCACTAATAACAGCGAAAACCACTAAAATAACTGTGACAATCTGCACAACCTCACTAATAACAGCGAAAACCACTAAAATAACTGCGACAATCTGCACAACCTCACTAATAACAGCGAAAACCACTATAATTACAGTGACGATCTGCACAACCTCACTAATAACAGCGAAAAACACTAAAATAACAGTCACAATCTGCAAAGCCTCACTAATAACAGCGAAAACCACTGAAATAACTGTGGCAATCTGCACAACCTCACTAATAACAGCGAAAACCACTAAAATTACAGTGACAATCTGCAAAGCCTCACTAATAACAGCGAAAACCACTAAAATAACAGTCACAATCTGCAAAGCCTCACTAATAACAGCGAAAACCACTGAAATAACTGTGGCAATCTGCACAACCTCACTAATAACAGCGAAAACCACTAAAATAACAGTCACAATCTGCAAAGCCTCACGAATAACAGCGAAAACCACTAAAATAACTGTGACAATCTGCAAAGCCTCACTAATAACAGCGAAAACCACTAAAATAACAGTCACAATCTGCAAAGCCTCACTAATAACAGCGAAAACAACTAAAATAACTGTGGCAATCTGCACAACCTCACTAATAACAGCGAAAACCACTATAATTACAGTAACAATCTGCACAACCTCACTAATAACAGCGAAAACCACTAAAATAACAGTCACAATCTGCAAAGCCTCACAAATAACAGCGAAAACCACTGAAATAACTGTGGCAATCTGCACAACCTCACTAATAACAGCGAAAACCACTAAAATTACAGTGACAATCTGCAAAGCCTCACTAATAACAGCGAAAACCACTAAAATAACAGTCACAATCTGCAAAGCCTCACTAATAACAGCGAAAACCACTGAAATAACTGTGGCAATCTGCACAACCTCACTAATAACAGCGAAAACCACTATAATTACAGTGACAATCTGCACAACCTCACTAATAACAGCGAAAACCACTAAAATAACAGTCACAATCTGCAAAGCCTCACTAATAACAGCGAAAACCACTGAAATAACTGTGGAAGTCTGCACAACCTCACTAATAACAGCGAAAACCACTAAAATTACAGTGACAATCTGCAAAGCCTCACTAATAACAGCGAAAACCACTGAAATAACTGTGGCAATCTGCACAACCTCACTAATAACAGCGAAAACCACTATAATTACAGTGACAATCTGCACAACCTCACCAATAACAGCGAAAACCACTAAAATAACAGTCACAATCTGCAAACCCTCACTAATAACAGCGAAAACCACTAAAATAACTGTGACAATCTGCAAAGCCTCACTAATAACAGCGAAAACCACTAAAATAACTGTGGCAATCTGCACAACCTCACTAATTACAGCGAAAACCACTAAAATTACAGTCACAATCTGCAAAGCCTCACTAATAACAGCGAAAACCACTATAATTACAGTGACAATCTGCAAAGCCTCACTAATAACAGCGGAAACCACTGAAATAACTGTGGCAATCTGCACAACCTCACTAATAGCAGCGAAAACCACTATAATTACAGTGACAATCTGCACAACCTCACTAATAAAAGCGAAAACCACTAAAATAACAGTCACAATCTGCAAAGCCTCACTAATAACAGCGAAAACCACTAAAATAACTGTGACAATCTGCAAAGCCTCACTAATAACAGCGAAAACCACTAAAATAACAGTCACAATCTGCAAAGCCTCACTAATAACAGGGAAAACCACTGAAATAACTGTGGCAATCTGCACAACCTCACTAATAACAGCGAAAACCACTATAATTACAGTGACAATCTGCACAACCTCACTAATAACAGCGAAAACCACCAAAATAACAGTCACAATCTGCAAAGCCTCACTAATAACAGCGAAAACCACTGAAATAACTGTGGCAATCTGCACAACCTCACTAATAACAGCGAAAACCACTATAATTACAGTGACAATCTGCACAACCTCACTAATAACAGCGAAAACCACTAAAATAACAGTCACAATCTGCAAAGCCTCACTAATAACAGCGAAAACCACTGAAATAACTGTGGCAATCTGCAAAGCCTCACTAATAACAGCGAAAACCACTAAAACTACAGTGACAATCTGCAAAGCCTCACTAATAACAGCGAAAACCACTAAAATAACAGTCACAATCTGCAAAGCCTCACTAATAACAGCGAAAACCACTGAAATAACTGTGGCAATCTGCACAACCTCACTAATAACAGCGAAAACCACTATAATTACAGTGACAATCTGCACAACCTCACTAATAACAGCGAAAACCACTATAATTACAGTGACAATCTGCACAACCTCACTAATAACAGCGAAAACCACTAAAATAACAGTCACAATCTGCAAAGCCTCACTAATAACAGCGAAAACCACTGAAATAACTGTGGCAATCTGCACAACCTCACTAATAACAGCGAAAACCACTAAAATTACAGTGACAATCTGCAAAGCCTCACTAATAACAGCGAAAACCACTGAAATAACTGTGGCAATCTGCACAACCTCACTAATAACAGCGAAAACCACTATAATTACAGTGACAATCTGCACAACCTCACCAATAACAGCGAAAACCACTAAAATAACAGTCACAATCTGCAAAGCCTCACTAATAACAGCGAAAACCACTAAAATAACTGTGGCAATCTGCACAACCTCACTAATAACAGCGAAAACCACTAAAATTACAGTCACAATCTGCAAAGCCTCACTAATAACAGCGAAAACCACTATAATTACAGTGACAATCTGCAAAGCTTCACTAAGAACAGCGAAAACCACAGAAATAACTGTGGCAATCTGCACAACCTCACTAATAGCAGCGAAAACCACTATAATTACAGTGACAATCTGCACAACCTCACTAATAAAAGCGAAAACCACTAAAATAACAGTCACAATCTGCAAAGCCTCACTAATAACAGCGAAAACCACTAAAATAACTGTGACAATCTGCAAAGCCTCACTAATAACAGCTAAAACCACTAAAATAACAGTCACAATCTGCAAAGCCTCACTAATAACAGCGAAAACCACTGAAATAACTGTGGCAATCTGCACAACCTCACTAATAACAGCGAAAACCACTATAATTACAGTGACAATCTGCACAACCTCACTAATAACAGCGAAAACCACCAAAATAACAGTCACAATCTGCAAAGCCTCACTAATAACAGCGAAAACCACTGAAATAACTGTGGCAATCTGCACAACCTCACTAATAACAGCGAAAACCACTATAATTACAGTGACAATCTGCACAACCTCACTAATAACAGCGAAAACCACTAAAATAACAGTCACAATCTGCAAAGCCTCACTAATAACACCGAAAACCACTGAAATAACTGTGGCAATCTGCAAAGCCTCACTAATGACAGCGAAAACCCCTAAAATAACAGTCACAATCTGCAAAGCCTCACTAATAACAGCGAAAACCACTAAAATAACAGTCACAATCTGCAAAGCCTCACTAATAACAGCGAAAACCACTGAAATAACTGTGGCAATCTGCACAACCTCACTAATAACAGCGGAAACCACTATAATTACAGTGACAATCTGCACAACCTCACTAATAACAGCGAAAACCACTTAAATAACAGTCACAATCTGCAAAGCCTGACTAATAACAGCGAAAACCACTAAAATAACTGTGACAATCTGCAAAGCCTCACTAATAACAGCGAAAACCACTAAAATAACAGTCACAATCTGCAAAGCCTCACTAATAACAGCGAAAACCTCTAAAATAACTGTGGCAATCTGCACAACCTCACTAATAACAGCGAAAACCACTAAAATTACAGTCACAATCTGCAAAGCCTCACTAATAACAGCGAAAACCACTTTAATTACAGTGACAATCTGCAAAGCCTCACTAATAACAGCGAAAACCACTGAAATAACTGTGGCAATCTGCACAACCTCACTAATAACAGCGAAAACCACTAAAATTACAGTGACAATCTGCAAAGCCTCACTAATAACAGCGAAAACCACTGAAATAACTGTGGCAATCTGCACAACCTCACTAATAACAGCGAAAACCACTATAATTACAGTGACAATCTGCACAACCTCACTAATAACAGCGAAAACCACTAAAATAACAGTCACAATCTTCAAAGCCTCACTAATAACAGCGAAAACCACTAAAATAACTGTGACAATCTGCAAAGCCTCACTAATAACAGCGAAAACCACTAAAATAACAGTCACAATCTGCAAAGCCTCACTAATAACAGCGAAAAACACTAAAATAACTGTGGCAATCTGCACAACCTCACTAATAACAGCGAAAACCACTAAAATTACAGTCACAATCTGCAAAGCCTCACTAATAACAGCGAAAACCACTATAATTACAGTGACAATCTGCAAAGCCTCACTAATAACAGCGAAAACCACTGAAATAACTGTGGCAATCTGCACAACCTCACTAATAACAGCGAAAACCACTATAATTACAGTGACAATCTGCACAACCTCACTAATAACATCGAAAACCACTAAAATAACAGTCACAATCCGCAAAGCCTCACCAATAACAGCGAAAACCACTGAAATAACTGTGGCAATCTGCACAACCTCACTAATAACAGCGAAAACCACTAAAATAACAGTCACAATCTGCAAAGCCTCACTGATAACAGCGAAAACCACTAAAATTACAGTGACAATCTGCAAAGCCTCACTAATAACAGCGAAAACCCCTGAAATAACTGTGGCAATCTGCACAACCTCACTAATAACAGCGAAAACCACTAAAATAACAGTCACAATCTGCAAAGCCTCACTAATAACAGCGAAAACCACTGAAATAACTGTGGCAATCTGCACAACCTCACTAATAACAGCGAAAACCACTATAATTACAGTGACAATCTGCACAACCTCACTAATAACAGCGAAAACCACTAAAATAACAGTCACAATCTGCAAAGCCTCACTAATAACAGCGAAAACCACTGAAATAACTGTGGCAATCTGCAAAGCCTCACTAATAACAGCGAAAACCACTGAAATAACTGTGGCAATCTGCACAACCTCACTAATAACAGCGAAAACCACTATAATTACAGTGACAATCTGCACAACCTCACTGTCATGGATGAAAACGCAGCCATCCTCCATTCCTATCAACACATCGCAATCTGAATATGATTATTAATATCAAAGAATCCATTGTGATACCATTTATGATGATTAGGAATCCATTTATGATTATGGATCTCAAGGAATCCATTGTTCTCCATCAAAGAAGGGTCGATATGACTATGACATGATTCATCTCGGTATTGATCTCCCAGATTTCCATCGTACCATGCCCGAAAGTAAACCATAAGATTAGTGAAACCATATAATTAGTGAATTACCTGACAGTGCCCCAGTAGGAGTAGGCAACCATTTAGATCAGGAAACCAACAACTTGATGGGAAACTAAAAAGGAACGCGATTAAAAATGACAATTCCTACCTGAGGATAACACGCGGCACAATCTGACAGTAAACAATCTGACAGACAGCGATCACGAAATCTGCAACCCACAGAGAACTGCACGACCGACACATGCAGTACTCTAGCGCCCGGTAGATGGCCAGCCCAAATGCACAAATGTGTGACATCGATGCGTATTGCAATTCAGCGGATTGCGTCGGTTAAACACCAACGGAAATGCAACGTACCGCAAATTCGGAAAAATGAATTGGGAGCAGCCAATGACCCAAAAGAAAAAATGCAATCTGGGAATATTGCAATTGATCAATATTGCAAATATTGGAAAATTGCAATTGGAAAAAATTGCAAATATTGAAATATTGCAAAATGACGACCAATAACCTCATGGGACCGGAAACCCCCATCAAACCAAAAATAAGCTGAACACTAACAAAATCTGGACATAAATAGACCGGGAAAAATACACGAAAAGGCAGAGTAATTCGTGCACTCAGGCAAAGGAGACGTGAAGAGTTAGAAACAGCTCAAACTAGGAGACGTGAAGACTTAGAAGCAGCTCAAACTAGGAGACGTGAAGACTTAGAAGCAGCTCAAACTAGGAGACGTGAAGACTTAGAAGCAGCTCAAACTAGGAGAAGTGAAGAGTTAGAAACAGCTCAAACTAGGAGACGTGAAGACTTAGAAGCAGCTGGAGCAGATCATTATCGTGAAGAACTACTGACATCCTCCTGAAGAAACACCATAGGTGAGGAAATAAAAACTAATACATGCAAAAGCGGATGAATTAACTATTCACCGTTGAGGTCCCAAACACGGTTCGCAAGAACCCAATGGGCATTAAAATAATTATAGAGAGACCATAAAGGAATGGGTAATTGTCAACTTCGCGAAGCGCTGAAACGAGACCCGAAGGCCGGACCTCGGTCTATCAATATAGAGGAGTACCGGGCTAGACAGGCGGGCCACCCCACGGAAACGGATGTGAAGCTTTCGGACAGAATAGAGGCACCAACGAAAAAGAAGATACCAGGGATTGAGGCGAGGTTTCGTCGGGAAATAGAAGAGGCTATGAGGGACCTCCTGTTGGCTGTAGGTAGCCAACAAAGAGCAGCGTTAAGCAGGGAGCTACAGAGACTCCACAACGAGCGGTTACGGTACCGGGCGGAGAAGCGACGTGCGAAAAGGGGACAGAAAGTCTAACTTAGGACAGATCACCTAATGTTTCAGTAATAGTAATTGAAGAAGATTTGAATGTCAATGTATTAAATATAAGGAAAAAGGATGTAAAAACGAAATGTAGAATTAAATATAAGGAAAAAGGATGTAAAACTGAACTGTATAATAAAAGTTAATTACGGAAACGCCTAAATATTGTCTTTTCACTAAGAAATATACTTGGGAGATGTTGTAAGGTTTTGCCCTACGACAGGTAAAAAGTACAACATAATATTCAATAACAGCGAAAACGACTATAATTACAGTGACAATCTGCACTACCTCACTAATAACAGCGAAAACCACTAAAATAACAGTCACAATCTGCAAAGCCTCACTAATAACAGCGAAAACCACTAAAATTACAGTGGCAATCTGCACAACCTCACTAATAACAGCGAAAACCACTAAAATTACAGTGACAATCTGCAAAGCCTCACTAATAACAGCGAAAACCACTGAAATCACTGTGGCAATCTGCACAACCTCACTAATAACAGCGAAAACCACTAAAATAACAGTCACAATCTGCAAAGCCTCACTAATAACAGCGAAAACCACTAAAATAACTGTGACAATCTGCACAACCTCACTAATAACAGCGAAAACCACTAAAATTACAGTGACAATCTGCAAAGCCTCACTAATAAGAGCGAAAACCACTAAAATAACTGTGACAATCTGCACAACCTCACTAATAACAGCGAAAACCACTAAAATTACAGTGACAATCTGCAAAGCCTCACTAATAACAGCGAAAACCACTAAAATAACAGTCACAATCTGCAAAGCCTCACTAATAACAGCGAAAACCACTAAAATAACTGTGACAATCTGCACAACCTCACTAATAACAGCGAAAACCACTAAAATTACAGTGACAATCTGCAAAGCCTCACTAATAACAGCGAAAACCACTAAAATAACAGTCACAATCTGCACAACCTCACTAATAACAGCGAAAACCACTAAAATTACAGTGACAATCTGCACAACCTCACTAATAACAGCGAAAACCACTATAATTACAGTGACAATCTGCACAACCTCACTAATAACAGCGAAAACCACTAAAATTACAGTGACAATCTGCAAAGCCTCACTAATAACAGCGAAAACCACTAAAATAACAGTCACAATCTGCAAAGCCTCACTAATAACAGCGAAAACCACTAAAATTACAGTGACAATCTGCACAACCTCACTAATAACAGCGAAAACCACTGAAATAACTGTGACAATCTGCACAACCTCACTAATAACAGCGAAAACCACTAAAATAACTGTGACAATCTGCACAACCTCACTAATAACAGCGAAAACCACTAAAATAACAGTCACAATCTGCAAAGCCTCACTAATAACAGTGAAAACTACTGAAATAACTGTGGCAATCTGCACAACCTCACTAATAACAGCGAAAACCACTAAAATTACAGTGACAATTTGCAAAGCCTCACTAATAACAGCGAAAACCACTGAAATAACTGTGGCAATCTGCACAACCTCACTAATAACAGCGAAAACCACTAAAATAACAGTCACAATCTACAAAGCCTCACTAATAACAGCGAAAACCACTGAAATAACTATGACAATCTGCACAACCTCACTAATAACAGCGAAAACCACTAAAATAACTGTGACAATCTGCACAACCTCACTAATAACAGCGAAAACCACTAAAATTACAGTGACAATCTGCACAACCTCACTAATAACAGCGAAAACCACTAAAATAACATTCACAATCTGCAAAGCCTCACTAATAACAGCGAAAACCACTGAAATAACTGTGGCAATCTGCACAACCTCACTAATAACAGCGAAAACCACTAAAATTACAGTGACAATCTGCAAAGCCTCTTTAATAACAGCGAAAACCACTATAATTACAGTGACAATCTGCACAATCTCACTAATAACAGCGAAAACCACTGAAATAACAGTCACAATCTGCAAAGCCTCACTAATAACAGCGAAAACCACTAAAATAACTGTGACAATCTGCACAACCTCACTAATAACAGCGAGAACCACTGAAATAACTGTGGCAATCTGCACAACCTCACTAATAACAGCGAAAACCACTAAAATTACAGTGACAATCTGCAAAGCCTCACTAATAACAGCGAAAACCACTGAAATAACTGTGGCAATCTGCACAACCTCACTAATAACAGGGAAAACCACTAAAATTACAGTCACAATCTGCACAACCTCACTAATAACAGCGAAAACCACTAAAATGACAGTGACAATCTGCAAAGCCTGACTAATAACAGCGAAAACCACTAAAATAACAGTCACAATCTGCAAAGCCTCACTAATAACAGCGAAAACCACTGAAATAACTGTGGCAATCTGCACAACCTCACTAATAACAGCGAAAACCACTAAAATTACAGTGATAATCTGCAAAGCCTCACTAATAAAAGCGAAAACCACTAAAATAACAGTCACAATCTGCAAAGCCTCACTAATAACAGCGAAAACCACTGAAATAACTGTGGCAATCTGCACAACCTCACTAATAACAGCGAAAACCACTATAATTACAGTGACAATCTGCACAACCTCACTAATAACAGCGAAAACCACTAAAATTACAGTGACAATCTGCAAAGCCTCACTAATAACAGCGAAAACCACTAAAATTACAGTGGCAATCTGCACAACCTCACTAATAACAGCGAAAACCACTAAAATTACAGTGACAATCTGCAAAGCCTCACTAATAACAGCGAAAACCACTAAAATTACAGTGGCAATCTGCACAACCTCACTAATAACAGCGAAAACCACTAAAATTACAGTGACAATCTGCAAAGCCTCACTAATAACAGCGAAAACCACTGAAATCACTGTGGCAATCTGCACAACCTCACTAATAACAGCGAAAACCACTAAAATAACAGTCACAATCTGCAAAGCCTCACTAATAACAGCGAAAACCACTAAAATAACTGTGACAATCTGCACAACCTCACTAATAACAGCGAAAACCACTAAAATTACAGTGACAATCTGCAAAGCCTCACTAATAAGAGCGAAAACCACTAAAATAACTGTGACAATCTGCACAACCTCACTAATAACAGCGAAAACCACTAAAATTACAGTGACAATCTGCAAAGCCTCACTAATAACAGCGAAAACCACTAAAATAACAGTCACAATCTGCAAAGCCTCACTAATAACAGCGAAAACCACTAAAATAACTGTGACAATCTGCACAACCTCACTAATAACAGCGAAAACCACTAAAATTACAGTGACAATCTGCAAAGCCTCACTAATAACAGCGAAAACCACTAAAATAACAGTCACAATCTGCACAACCTCACTAATAACAGCGAAAACCACTAAAATTACAGTGACAATCTGCACAACCTCACTAATAACAGCGAAAACCACTATAATTACAGTGACAATCTGCACAACCTCACTAATAACAGCGAAAACCACTAAAATTACAGTGACAATCTGCAAAGCCTCACTAATAACAGCGAAAACCACTAAAATAACAGTCACAATCTGCAAAGCCTCACTAATAACAGCGAAAACCACTAAAATTACAGTGACAATCTGCACAACCTCACTAATAACAGCGAAAACCACTGAAATAACTGTGACAATCTGCACAACCTCACTAATAACAGCGAAAACCACTAAAATAACTGTGACAATCTGCACAACCTCACTAATAACAGCGAAAACCACTAAAATAACAGTCACAATCTGCAAAGCCTCACTAATAACAGTGAAAACTACTGAAATAACTGTGGCAATCTGCACAACCTCACTAATAACAGCGAAAACCACTAAAATTACAGTGACAATTTGCAAAGCCTCACTAATAACAGCGAAAACCACTGAAATAACTGTGGCAATCTGCACAACCTCACTAATAACAGCGAAAACCACTAAAATAACAGTCACAATCTACAAAGCCTCACTAATAACAGCGAAAACCACTGAAATAACTATGACAATCTGCACAACCTCACTAATAACAGCGAAAACCACTAAAATAACTGTGACAATCTGCACAACCTCACTAATAACAGCGAAAACCACTAAAATTACAGTGACAATCTGCACAACCTCACTAATAACAGCGAAAACCACTAAAATAACATTCACAATCTGCAAAGCCTCACTAATAACAGCGAAAACCACTGAAATAACTGTGGCAATCTGCACAACCTCACTAATAACAGCGAAAACCACTAAAATTACAGTGACAATCTGCAAAGCCTCTTTAATAACAGCGAAAACCACTATAATTACAGTGACAATCTGCACAATCTCACTAATAACAGCGAAAACCACTAAAATAACAGTCACAATCTGCAAAGCCTCACTAATAACAGCGAAAACCACTAAAATAACTGTGACAATCTGCACAACCTCACTAATAACAGCGAAAACCACTGAAATAACTGTGGCAATCTGCACAACCTCACTAATAACAGCGAAAACCACTAAAATTACAGTGACAATCTGCAAAGCCTCACTAATAACAGCGAAAACCACTGAAATAACTGTGGCAATCTGCACAACCTCACTAATAACAGGGAAAACCACTAAAATTACAGTCACAATCTGCACAACCTCACTAATAACAGCGAAAACCACTAAAATGACAGTGACAATCTGCAAAGCCTGACTAATAACAGCGAAAACCACTAAAATAACAGTCACAATCTGCAAAGCCTCACTAATAACAGCGAAAACCACTGAAATAACTGTGGCAATCTGCACAACCTCACTAATAACAGCGAAAACCACTAAAATTACAGTGATAATCTGCAAAGCCTCACTAATAAAAGCGAAAACCACTAAAATAACAGTCACAATCTGCAAAGCCTCACTAATAACAGCGAAAACCACTGAAATAACTGTGGCAATCTGCACAACCTCACTAATAACAGCGAAAACCACTATAATTACAGTGACAATCTGCACAACCTCACTAATAACAGCGAAAACCACTAAAATTACAGTGACAATCTGCAAAGCCTCACTAATAACAGCGAAAACCACTAAAATAACTGTGACAATCTGCACAACCTCGCTAATAACAGCGAAAACCACTAAAATTACAGTGACAATCTGCAAAGCCTCACTAATAACAGCGAAAACCACTGAAATAACTGTGGCAATCTGCACAACCTCACTAATAACAGCGAAAACCACCATAATTACAGTGACAATCTGCACAACCTCACTAATAACAGCGAAAACCACTAAAATAACAGTCACAATCTGCAAAGCCTCACTAATAACAGCGAAAACCACTGAAATAACTGTGGCAATCTGCACAACCTCACTAATAACAGCGGAAACCACTAAAATAACAGTGACAATCTGCAAAGCCTCACTAATAACAGCGAAAACCACTGAAATAACTGTGGCAATCTGCACAACCTCACTAATAACAGCGAAAACCACTAAAATAACAGTAACAATCTGCAAAGCCTCACTAATAACAGCGAAAACCACTGAAATAACTGTGACAATCTGCACAGCCTCACTAATAACAGCGAAAACCACTAAAATAAATGTGACAATCTGCACAACCTCACTAATAACAGCGAAAACCACTAAAATTACAGTGACAATCTGCAAAGCCTCACTAATAACAGCGAAAACCACTAAAATAACTGTGGCAATCGGCACAACCTCACTAATAACAGCGAAAACCACTAAAATAACAGTCACAATCTGCAAAGCCTCACTAATAACAGCGAAAACCACTAAAATTACAGTGACAATCTGCACAACCTCACTAATAACAGCGAAAACCACTATAATTACAGTGACAATCTGCACAACCTCACTAATAACAGCGAAAACCACTAAAATAACAGTCACAATCTGCAAAGCCTCACTATTAACAGCGAAAACCACTGAAATAACTATGGCAATCTGCACAACCTCACTAATAACAGCGAAAACCACTAAAATTACAGTGACAATCTGCAAAGCCTCACTAATAACAGCGAAAACCACTAAAATAACAGTCACAATCTGCAAAGCCTCACTAATAAAAGCGAAAACCACTGAAATAACTGTGGCAATCTGCACAACCTCACTAATAACAGCGAAAACAACTATATTTACAGTGACAATCTGCACAACCTCACTAATAACAGCGAAAACCACTAAAATAACAGTCACAATCTGCACAACCTCACTAATAACAGCGAAAACCACTAAAATTACAGTGACAATCTGCACAACCTAACTAATAACAGCGAAAACCACTAAAATAACAGTCACAATCTGCAAAGCCTCACTAATAACAGCGAAAACCACTGAAATAACTGTGGCAATCTGCACAACCTCACTAATAACAGCGAAAACCACTATAATTACAGTGACAATCTGCACAACCTCACTAATAACAGCGAAAACCACTAAAATTACAGTTGTGAAGAATCTCCCTCGACTCTAAATGTCGTTGGAGGAGAGAATCTCATAATAACACTCCTAAGAGTACTCTTCTGAACACCAGTAAAAGTCGGTTGTTATACAATTCTAATATTTATTTCCTATACATTTACTTTCCTTACTGACTAACAAATACAATTTTCACTTAGACTAAGCTGGATCGTTAAGGTTTGGTCGCCGAATTACACCTGGCCAACTTCTTCGCTTGCCGATATCTTCGCCGCTCGTTGTAGAGCCGTTGGAGTTCTTGCTCCACCCTTACTCGTTGTTCCCGACCCACGGCCAGGAGGAGTCGACGGCGCGTCTCTTCGAGATCCGCCCGGAATTGCGCCTCCTTTCCCGTTCGCTTCCTCGGGGGTAATTTCGGGACCTCTGGAGAGGTTTTCTGTAACGTCCGCCCCTTTATCCTCTCCCGGTATTCTTCAATTGTCAGAGGCCGGGGTCCAACCTTGGGGTTGCGGAGCTCCTCTTGAAGCTGTTGATTCTTGTCGTTCACTGGGAAAGAGTTGCCCAGTGATTACCAAGTATTTACGCTCGATAGGTTCAAAGAACCGTGATCGAGGCTTAAGCGGAGAGGCTAAGAGCTCTCATCCGCTAGTTCTTTATTAGTGACGAGGAGTTCATACTCACTTCTGGTTTGGTGATACTGGTATGCTGCCCGGTTGAACGGTCTGATCGTCTTCCTGGTACTTGGGTTGCTGGGCTGGTCTTCCTGGCGATCTGGCTCTTCCCGTCGTCGTCTGTCTAAGGTGACTGGTTGCCTCTCTGAGTAAGACTGCCTGCTCCCTAATTTTCCCAATCCTTTTATTCCTGATTTTTACTGACGCCGCAGTCCCTACTCCGTCATTCTTTCCATGGTTTCTTTGACCCAATTTCAAAATCCGCGCCAAGTGCATTTTGCGCACAAACTTTGTGTCGCAATTTCGTAATTCGCGCGCACTGCACATTCTTCTCCAAATGGGTCACTTCGCGTCACGTTGATCGTCACGTTGTTTGATCATTTCGCCATCTAGCGGTGTCTAGTGGAGACGCCTATTTTAGTACAGATTTGTACTAGACGATCGCGACTTGTACTAGATTTGTACTAGATGATCGCGACTTGTACTAGATTTGTACTAGATGATCGCGACTTGTGACATGGCATGGTGACTGACATGTGTCATGGCGTGTGTGGTGTTTCTAGGTGAGTATTTTGACGTAATTGTGTTTCTAATGGCCTTTCTTTTTAGGATTCCTCGTCCTGGCCCGAACAATTCATCACATTCCTCCCCTCTCTGGAGAACTCCCCCATGGACAAAAGTGTGGTGGTGGGTGTCGTGCTTGGTGCATGGTGTTGATGAAGGTTAGTAGTTCGTTGATGGAGACTTCCTTGTTAGATGTGTTTTGTTTCTTTTCCAGGTGATTTCACTATTTCCTCGGTGTTTATGTTGTCGACAATGCGGGTGGAGTTACGTGATTTTCTACTGCTTGGTGGTATCTCTAGTGCAGGACTTTGCGGGTGGTTGCAGGTGTGGCGTTCGGTATTACTTTTTTCTGTCTTAGTTTTTCAATAGTGTTAGCTAAATCTCTTCTTCATCCCCTAACTAATTCCTATGTCGTTTTATTTCCCTAACTCCCTAAACTAATCTAATTGAACCTATCCGTTTTACGTGTTAACATTATCTATTACATTACATTAGCAAATGTTTACAATTTTTTTTTCCATTACTCTCTGTTCGATTCTTTTATTTAAATCTACTTTTAACCATATTGGCTTTTACAAATGTTTTGTTTATAAATGTTTATGACTTTAAATGTCTGCTTAAATCTACTTCCTTGTTTTTTATATTTTTTATTGTTTATACTGTTAATGGTTACAATTTTTTAAGTATTTGCTTAAATCTACCTTTTTATCCCTTTTAGTGTTGAGGATGTCGTGTTTCTTGGTGGCTGATTCCGACAAATACTGGTCCGGGTCGTCTGATGTCCTTCTCGGCCTTCCTGCTGAATATGGGTAGGTTGGTTTTTCCCATAAATCTGAGTTTTTCCGTACTGGTAACGTTAGTGGTTCTCCGACTAGTGTTTCTCTTGCTAACTTTTTTCTCATTTTAGCAATTTCCGCTTTCAAAACTTGGTCTGGACCATGTTGTTTGGCCGGTGTTTTGTCTAACTTCAAGTGGTGATACAATTCATCGGCCTCCCGAAGTACGTCATCCCAGCTGGAGGGAGTCAGTCCCAGCTCATCTACCTCAACTTTGGGGGTCAGGTCTTCCACGACTTTTAGGTTTTCATGATTTTCTACCATAGTTGTCTGGATTCCTTTGTTTCTTGTAGATTGACGTTTGATATCTTCCTCGATGGACAGAATCATGTTACCTATTTTGATGGTTATGTCTTTTGATGCCCCAAACCACTTTATGTGTATGGAATTGCTTCCGCTGTTATGATAGTTATTGGTGTTGATCACGATGGTCGTCGCCTCCTTTCTGTCTACACGTCCTACTCGTCGGTTACTTCCGGACATCGTGGGAACCTGGTAATTAGTGATTAAGGTGTTAGTTAAGTTTTTTTTTTTCCATTCTCATTTTTTTTTTTTTTTTTCTGGTATGTTCGGTTAGGTTGCTTATTATTATTATATATTTTTTTTTTTTCTTTTATTGCTATTGGTCTTAGGGCTTAGTTTTTCTTTTGAGGATCCTATCGTCGTGGTTAGGGTTCTCGAGGGTGTGTCTGATTTTCCGCTGGGTTGGTTACTGGGTTGGATGAGTTACCCTGTTCATTTTCTGCGAGGATCTGATCTCTTCTAGGAATCGTTATCGGCATTGATACAATTTGTACTCGCCGTGGGCTGGGTCGCGAGGGTTGTGGTGGCGGCTGGCGGCTAGTGTTTTTATTCCTGTATCTTCCGTAGATTCTTATCACGATACTAATGGAGATGACCATTAGAAGTCCTACCGTTGCCCCAGTTGTTGTGTGTAACTGGATTTTTTGGTGCCGGTTTTGTTGGCTTTCCGTGATTTTCGTGTCCAAGTCGTCTAGCGTCTCACTAATGCCTTTGAAATGGTCATTTACCGCTACTGGATGCAAGATTTCCATCCGCGCTTCCGTTTTCCGTTTTTTGATCGGTATCTGGTATTTGGAAAAGTCTACGCTCGGCGGTAGAATTTCTCCGGGGTGGTGCATATTTAGTGGTTGTATTTCCGTAATTCGGTATGGTAGCGTGTATTCAGCTAAATGGTACACACATTTATTCTTCAACTCTACTATGCCCAAACCAGTTAGTTGATAGATTTGTTCTTGACTTTCACATTGGCTTATGAGTGGTGTCGATTGTTGTACCCAGTAAAGCCAAGCGTTATCTTGATGCATAGGGATTAGTATGGGTCCCGCGGTGTTCAACACGCGTATCTGACAACCAGTCGGTATTTGGTCAGTAGCTCGGAACAATGCTGATGTACAATCGGTGCGTGTTGGTTTAGCTAGAATCGGATCGCCCTGATGACAAACGCTGTAGGTCGTATTCACTTGAATGCATCGACTTTGATAGTCTAATTCCGTTAATCCGAAGTTCTGTTGGGACCTACTGGTGTTTAAGAAATATGTGGTCCCAATGTCATACAAGTAGTAGGAGTTGTGCCCCGAATCTATCGGTGTCGTGTATACCCTGTTCAAGGTATATAATTGACCTTCCAGTAATGGTAGTTGGATCTGTATGAGGGTGCCTCCCGGGCTTTGTTCATAATCTACGCTAGCGATCTTCTGTAGCGTGATCTGGTCCATGGTTGTTTTTCTTCCCTGTTGGCTTTCCAGGGCCTTGGCGTAGACTTCCAGAATTTGTCTGGTTGGAAGTAGCAATGGGCTGAGTTCTCGTCGGTTGAGTGCTTCCATGACTATAAACAAGTCCGTTATCTCTAAATACATTTGCTGTAGTTCCGCCATCATATATAGTATTACCTCGTTGAGGTCTAGGCGTACCTGCATTACGTGGAGTTGGTCGGAATGCTTGTTTATTTCCCCTATCTTGGCGTTAAAAAGCTCGACCTTTCGTGTCAACTTGTTTTGTCTTATCGCCATCTCTTCGTTGGCTTTACTCATAGCCTTTAGGGTGGTTTTCATAACGGTCACTTGTTGTTTCGCCAAGTCCAGAGTGGTTTTTGTGTTCTCTTCCAACTCTGCTAATTTCTGGTGTATATGTTCCGAGTCTTCGCTATCCATAGTTCCGAAGATGCCTTTTATTATTTTTCCCCCTAAATTTATCAGTCCTCGCTTGGTTCGCTCGTGCGATGTCAGCGTATAATCTGCCTTGTCCATAAGCTCGCGTATTTGTTTCGTTCGTTTTCTAATTTCAATTTGCCAGTGATGGCAATACTCCTCCCCGACTAGGAGGCCCGTGTTGTCACAAAGGTGGTGGATCGCGGTTTCACATTCTGCTAGGTATTTTAGGTGTAGTTCCCACGTTGGTGTTGGTAAACGGGTTACAATGGTCCAATGGTCGCGATAAATCTGCACTTTTCTGAGAGGCTCGAACACTACCCCTTTACGAGTAATCGGATGTATCTCGACCGGTGCTGGTTGAGTTGTGGCTCCCAATGTTAGTAGAGTGAGTAGGATGAACATGTCTGGAAAGACAGAGGCGATTTTAGTGAAACAATTTTAACCGGTTGTTATGAACGCGCCGTTTGCGTTTGCCTATCATTATCGTACTGTTAACCGGACTATTTATGGCTACCACTTTGTATGGTCCTACCCAGTGTTGTATCAACTTATTCTTTCGAGCCGCGTTTTTCAGTAGTACCTGGTCCCCTAGGTGGATTTTCAGCGGGTTGGTCTTTTGATCGTAGTACTCCTTCGACTGGAGTTTACCCTCTTCGAGGTTCTTCCGGGCTGTTTGATAGGCTCTTTGGAGCTTGTTTCTTAGGTGTAAATAATAGTTTTCATGGTCGTACACCGGCTGTGGCTCTGTCTTTAAGTTGTTCGGCAATGGTGCAGAGAACCCGTAGAGACAATCCATGGGAGTTAGCTTCGTGGTGGCATGCATGCTGTTATTTCTGACGAACATGGCTGCCCGCAAGTGCTCATCCCAATCCGTTTGGTTGTCGTCCACGAAATTTCGTAGATATTCTACCAGTGGCCTGTGGGATCTTTCTAATGCACCGTTGGCTTGTGGGTGATATGGTGTTGTTTCCAGTTTCCGTATTCGGAACAGTTTACATACTTCTCTGAACATCTCAGAAGTGAAGTTAGCCCCTTGATCGGTAATAAGTTTTTTTGGGATCCTATACCGGCTTATAATTTCCTCCACGAACGCTTGTGCTACTGTCTTCGCCTCCATGTTTGGTAATGGTACCACATCCATGAATCGGGTGAGGTCGTCTTCAAAACTTGATATGTATTTATTTCCGCGGGGTGTCTCGGGTAACGGTCCTACTAAATCCATATAGACCTTGTCAAACGGTTGCCGGGCGGTATCCGTTATGATCATCGGTTCCCTATGTTCTCTGCTCAATTTGTTTAGCTGGCATTTCTTGCATTTTCTTATGTATTTTTTGATATCTTTCAACATCCCCTTCCAACTAAATTCTCGTTTTAAACGATGGTAGGTCTTAAATACCCCCTGATGGCCTCCTAGCGGTGCATCGTGACAGTCCCGTAATATTGTTTCTATATCCTGAGGATCCGTTAGCGTTCTGATATGTGGTTTTTCTTTTTCCGGTTCCGGTGCTCTGTTTAGTGATACAAGCTCATTCTGGTCATTCGTTACTGGGTCCTCCCCTTTTTCTTCTCCCAATTGTTCCCTTTGTTCTCTCGCCTGTCTTCGTGTGGTCACTAACACGTCGTAGGGGATTCTACTCAAAGCGTCGGCGTTATTGTTTTTGCGACCCTCCTTGTATTCGATTTCAAACGTGTAATCGGACAATTTGTGCCATAATCGCAATATCCTACTTGTGGGGTCTTTTATTCGTATCGCCCCTTTTAGTGGTTTATGGTCGGTAAAGACTTTGAATGGTCGTCCATACAGGTAACACCTGAAATTTTTTACGGCCCACACTATTGCCAATAGTTCTCGCTCTATAGTGGAGTAATTTCGTTCGGCCGCATTTAGGGTTCTACTCGCGTAGGCTATTGGTTTTTCCTCGGTGAGTGGTCCCTGTGCCAGTACAGCTCCGAGCGCCTCCCCACTGGCGTCCGTATATAGCTTGAACGGCTCTTTGAAATTTGGGTACCTGAGTACCGGTGGACTTATCAATTTCTCCTTGAGGTGTTCGAACGCTTTTACGCAACTCTCATCCCAAATGAATTTCACGTCCTTCCTTAGGAGTTTGTTGATAGGTGCTGCTATTTTTGAGAAGTCCGATATGAATCGCCTGTAGTAGTTCGCTAGCCCTAGAAACGACTGCACTTGGCGGACGGTTTTGGGCGTCGGGAAATTTCTGACGCTGTCCACTAAACTCGGGTCCGGCTCCACTCCTTCCGTCGTACATTTATGGCCAAGATATATAATCTCTTTCTTGAGGAAGTTACATTTTTCCACGTTCAATTTGAGGTTGTGTGTTCTCAACCGCTGTAATATCGCCCGCAATTTTGTTTGATGGTCTGCTAAGTTTCTACCGTACACGACTATGTCATCCAGGTATACAAAACACTGCAGTCCTTGTAACCCAGTCAACACGTGGTTCATGAGCCGCTGGAACGTTGCTGGAGCTCCTTTAAGCCCGAAAGGCATTCGTTTAAAGGCGTAATGCCCGTAGGGCGTGCTGAACGCAGTTTTATCCCGGTCTTCTGGTTTCATCGCTATCTGATGATAGCCGCTGGCGAGGTCGAGTACCGAAAAATATCGGGAATTCCCTAACTGGTCCAGGATGTCTTCAATCCTGGGCAGTGGGTATGCATCCCCCTCGGTTACTTCGTTCAATTTCCTATAGTCGACCACTATTCGCCATCGTTTCTTTCCATCAGGTCCCGGTTTTTTAGGGACTACTAGCAGTGGTGCGTTCCATTCACTCCAGCTTGGCTCTACTATATCCTCATCGAGTAATCTTTGTATCTCCTCTGTTATTATATCCCTCTGTGTTTCTGGCAGTCGATACATTTTACACTTGATCGGCTGTTTTCCGGGTTGTATTCGGACTTCGTGCTGTACGGTAATCGTGTGCCCTAGTTTCTCTCCTGGTAAATGGAATACATCTTGAAACTCTTTGATTAGCTTATTTATTTCCCTCCTTTCTTCGGTATTCAGGTCCTTTTCCATACTTATGTATTTCCTAATTCGAGTCTCCCTTTTTTCTTGCTCTGATTCCTCGGCCTTTGTACAGTAAACAAGTTTCTGATCAGCGTCTTCACTCTTTTTTTCCCGTGCTGTCGTTTCTTCGTAATGCCTCAGTTTTACTATCACATTATTAATTTTTACTTGGTGATTGTTAACGTTTAGCACGCTCAATTTTACTTTCCCGTTTCTTGCTTGCACGAGTGCATTGCTAACATATACTCCCGGTATTATCTCTTCCCCCTCGGTTAGGTATTCCCCTTCTCTTTCTGTGGTCATTTCCACACATTTCACCGTTCTTGCTGGTACTATGATATTTCTGGCATCGGTGGTTACGACTTCCTCCTTTGACCCACTTTCTTCTTGATTTCCCTCGTCTTCACCATTGGTGTGAGTATGGGATGGGCTGAGACTTCTCCTCCTGGTACGCATCCTGCTCTCGGAGTTTTCATGCTCTGTACCTATCTCGAAGAGTTGTCCCAGGTCTTTTAACACTTCCGCTGAGGCTTTGCAGATTGTGACTGTTATTTCAGTGGTTTTCGCTGTTATTAGTGAGGTTGTGCAGATTGCCACAGTTATTTCACTGGTTTTCGCTGTTATTAGTGAGGCTTTGCAGATTGTGACTGTTATTTCAGTGGTTTTCGCTGTTATTAGTGAGATTGTGCAGATTGCCACAGTTATTTCACTGGTTTTCGCTGTTATTAGTGAGGCTTTGCAGATTGTGACTGTTATTTCAGTGGTTTTCGCTGTTATTAGTGAGGTTGTGCAGATTGCCACAGTTATTTCACTGGTTTTCGCTGTTATTAGTGAGGCTTTGCAGATTGTGACTGTTATTTCAGTGGTTTTCGCTGTTATTAGTGAGGTTGTGCAGATTGCCACAGTTATTTCACTGGTTTTCGCTGTTATTAGTGAGGCTTTGCAGATTGTGACTGTTATTTCAGTAGTTTTCGCTGTTATTAGTGAGGCTTTGCAGATTGTGACTGTTATTTCAGTGGTTTTCGCTGTTATTAGTGAGATTGTGCAGATTGCCACAGTTATTTCACTGGTTTTCGCTGTTATTAGTGAGGCTTTGCAGATTGTGACTGTTATTTCAGTGGTTTTCGCTGTTATTAGTGAGGTTGTGCAGATTGCCACAGTTATTTCACTGGTTTTCGCTGTTATTAGTGAGGCTTTGCAGATTGTGACTGTTATTTCAGTGGTTTTCGCTGTTATTAGTGAGGTTGTGCAGATTGCCACAGTTATTTCACTGGTTTTCGCTGTTATTAGTGAGGCTTTGCAGATTGTGACTGTTATTTCAGTGGTTTTCGCTGTTATTAGTGAGGTTGTGCAGATTGCCACCAGTTATTTCACTGGTTTTCGCTGTTATTAGTGAGGCTTTGCAGATTGTGACTGTTATTTCAGTGGTTTTCGCTGTTATTAGTGAGGTTGTGCAGATTGCCACAGTTATTTCACTGGTTTTCGCTGTTATAAGTGAGGCTTTGCAGATTGTGACTGTTATTTCAGTGGTTTTCGCTGTTATTAGTGAGATTGTGCAGATTGCCACAGTTATTCCACTGGTTTTCGCTGTTATTAGTGAGGCTTTGCAGATTGTGACTGTTATTTCAGTGGTTTTCGCTGTTATTAGTGAGGTTGTGCAGATTGCCACAGTTATTTCACTGGTTTTCGCTGTTATAAGTGAGGCTTTGCAGATTGTGACTGTTATTTCAGTGGTTTTCGCTGTTATTAGTGAGATTGTGCAGATTGCCACAGTTATTTCACTGGTTTTCGCTGTTATTAGTGAGGCTTTGCAGATTGTGACTGTTATTTCAGTGGTTTTCGCTGTTATTAGTGAGGTTGTGCAGATTGCCACAGTTATTTCACTGGTTTTCGCTGTTATTAGTGAGGCTTTGCAGATTGTGACTGTTATTTCACTGGTTTTCGCTGTTATAAGTGAGGCTTTGCAGATTGTGACTGTTATTTCAGTGGTTTTCGCTGTTATTAGTGAGGTTGTGCAGATTGCCACAGTTATTTCACTGGTTTTCGCTGTTATAAGTGAGGCTTTGCAGATTGTGACTGTTATTTCAGTGGTTTTCGCTGTTATTAGTGAGGTTGTGCAGATTGCCACAGTTATTTCACTGGTTTTCGCTGTTATAAGTGAGGCTTTGCAGATTGTGACTGTTATTTCAGTGGTTTTCGCTGTTATTAGTGAGGTTGTGCAGATTGCCACAGTTATTTCACTGGTTTTCGCTGTTATTAGTGAGGCTTTGCAGATTGTGACTGTTATTTCAGTGGTTTTCGCTGTTATTAGTGAGGCTTTGCAGATTGTGACTGTTATTTCAGTGGTTTCGCTGTTATTATTGAGGTTGTGCAGATTGCCACAGTTATTTCACTGGTTTTCGCTGTTATTAGTGAGGCTTTGCAGATTGTGACTGTTATTTCAGTGGTTTTCGCAGTTATTAGTGAGGTTGTGCAGATTGCCACAGTTATTTCACTGGTTTTCGCTGTTATTAGTGAGGCTTTGCAGATTGTGACTGTTATTTCAGTGGTTTTCGCTGTTATTAGTGAGGCTTTGCAGATTGTGACTGTTATTTCAGTGGTTTTCGCTGTTATTAGTGAGATTGTGCAGATTGCCACAGTTATTTCACTGGTTTTCGCTGTTATTAGTGAGGCTTTGCAGATTGTGACTGTTATTTCAGTGGTTTTCGCTGTTATTAGTGAGGTTGTGCAGATTGCCACAGTTATTTCACTGGTTTTCGCTGTTATTAGTGAGGCTTTGCAGATTGTGACTGTTATTTCACTGGTTTTCGCTGTTATAAGTGAGGCTTTGCAGATTGTGACTGTTATTTCAGTGGTTTTCGCTGTTATTAGTGAGGTTGTGCAGATTGCCACAGTTATTTCACTGGTTTTCGCTGTTATAAGTGAGGCTTTGCAGATTGTGACTGTTATTTCAGTGGTTTTCGCTGTTATTAGTGAGGTTTTGCAGATTGCCACAGTTATTTCACTGGTTTTCGCTGTTATAAGTGAGGCTTTGCAGATTGTGACTGTTATTTCAGTGGTTTTCGCTGTTATTAGTGAGGTTGTGCAGATTGCCACAGTTATTTCACTGGTTTTCGCTGTTATAAGTGAGGCTTTGCAGATTGTGACTGTTATTTCAGTGGTTTTCGCTGTTATTAGTGAGGTTGTGCAGATTGCCACAGTTATTTCACTGGTTTTCGCTGTTATTAGTGAGGCTTTGCAGATTGTGACTGTTATTTCAGTGGTTTTCGCTGTTATTAGTGAGGTTGTGCAGATTGCCACAGTTATTTCAGTGGTTTTCGCTGTTATAAGTGAGGCTTTGCAGATTGTGACTGTTATTTCAGTGGTTTTCGCTGTTATTAGTGAGATTGTGCAGATTGCCACAGTTATTTCACTGGTTTTCGCTGTTATTAGTGAGGCTTTGCAGATTGTGACTGTTATTTCAGTGGTTTTCGCTGTTATTAGTGAGGTTGTGCAGATTGCCACAGTTATTTCACTGGTTTTCGCTGTTATTAGTGAGGCTTTGCAGATTGTGACTGTTATTTCAGTGGTTTTCGCTGTTATTAGTGAGGTTGTGCAGATTGCCACAGTTATTTCACGGGTTTTCGCTGTTATTAGTGAGGCTTTGCAGATTGTGACTGTTATTTCAGTGGTTTTCGCTGTTATTAGTGAGGTTGTGCAGATTGCCACAGTTATTTCACTGGTTTTCGCTGTTATTAGTGAGGCTTTGCAGATTGTGACTGTTATTTCAGTGGTTTTCGCTGTTATTAGTGAGGTTGTGCAGATTGCCACAGTTATTTCACTGGTTTTCGCTGTTATAAGTGAGGCTTTGCAGATTGTGACTGTTATTTCAGTGGTTTTCGCTGTTATTAGTGAGATTGTGCAGATTGCCACAGTTATTTCACTGGTTTTCGCTGTTATTAGTGAGGCTTTGCAGATTGTGACTGTTATTTCAGTGGTTTTCGCTGTTATTAGTGAGGTTGTGCAGATTGCCACAGTTATTTCACTGGTTTTCGCTGTTATAAGTGAGGCTTTGCAGATTGTGACTGTTATTTCAGTGGTTTTCGCTGTTATTAGTGAGATTGTGCAGATTGCCACAGTTATTTCAGTGGTTTTCGCTGTTATTAGTGAGGCTTTGCAGATTGTGACTGTTATTTCAGTGGTTTTGCTGTTATTAGTGAGGTTGTGCAGATTGCCACAGTTATTTCACTGGTTTTCGCTGTTATTAGTGAGGCTTTGCAGATTGTGACTGTTATTTCAGTGGTTTTCGCTGTTATTAGTGAGATTGTGCAGATTGCCACAGTTATTTCACTGGTTTTCGCTGTTATTAGTGAGGCTTTGCAGATTGTGACTGTTATTTCAGTGGTTTACGCTGTTATTAGTGAGGTTGTGCAGATTGCCACAGTTATTTCACTGGTTTTCGCTGTTATTAGTGAGGCTTTGCAGATTGTGACTGTTATTTCAGTGGTTTTCGCTGTTATTAGTGAGATTGTGCAGATTGCCACAGTTATTTCACTGGTTTTCGCTGTTATTAGTGAGGCTTTACAGATTGTGACTGTTATTTCAGTGGTTTTCGCTGTTATTAGTGAGGTTGTGCAGATTGCCACAGTTATTTCACTGGTTTTCGCTGTTATTAGTGAGGCTTTGCAGATTGTGACTGTTATTTCAGTGGTTTTCGCTGTTATTAGTGAGATTGTGCAGATTGCCACAGTTATTTCACTGGTTTTCGCTGTTATTAGTGAGGCTTTGCAGATTGTGACTGTTATTTCAGTGGTTTTCGCTGTTATTAGTGAGGTTGTGCAGATTGCCACAGTTATTTCACTGGTTTTCGCTGTTATTAGTGAGGCTTTGCAGATTGTGACTGTTATTTCAGTGGTTTTCGCTGTTATTAGTGAGGTTGTGCAGATTGCCACAGTTATTTCACTGGTTTTCGCTGTTATTAGTGAGGCTTTGCAGATTGTGACTGTTATTTCAGTGGTTTTCGCTGTTATTAGTGAGGCTTTGCAGATTGTGACTGTTATTTCAGTGGTTTTCGCTGTTATTAGTGAGATTGTGCAGATTGCCACAGTTATTTCACTGGTTTTCGCTGTTATTAGTGAGGCTTTGCAGATTGTGACTGTTATTTCAGTGGTTTTCGCTGTTATTAGTGAGGTTGTGCAGATTGCCACAGTTATTTCACTGGTTTTCGCTGTTATTAGTGAGGCTTTGCAGATTGTGACTGTTATTTCAGTGGTTTTCGCTGTTATTAGTGAGGTTGTGCAGATTGCCACAGTTATTTCACTGGTTTTCGCTGTTATTAGTGAGGCTTTGCAGATTGTGACTGTTATTTCAGTGGTTTTCGCTGTTATTAGTGAGGTTGTGCAGATTGCCACAGTTATTTCACTGGTTTTCGCTGTTATTAGTGAGGCTTTGCAGATTGTGACTGTTATTTCAGTGGTTTTCGCTGTTATTAGTGAGGTTGTGCAGATTGCCACAGTTATTTCACTGGTTTTCGCTGTTATAAGTGAGGCTTTGCAGATTGTGACTGTTATTTCAGTGGTTTTCGCTGTTATTAGTGAGATTGTGCAGATTGCCACAGTTATTCCACTGGTTTTCGCTGTTATTAGTGAGGCTTTGCAGATTGTGACTGTTATTTCAGTGGTTTTCGCTGTTATTAGTGAGGTTGTGCAGATTGCCACAGTTATTTCACTGGTTTTCGCTGTTATAAGTGAGGCTTTGCAGATTGTGACTGTTATTTCAGTGGTTTTCGCTGTTATTAGTGAGATTGTGCAGATTGCCACAGTTATTTCACTGGTTTTCGCTGTTATTAGTGAGGCTTTGCAGATTGTGACTGTTATTTCAGTGGTTTTCGCTGTTATTAGTGAGGTTGTGCAGATTGCCACAGTTATTTCACTGGTTTTCGCTGTTATTAGTGAGGCTTTGCAGATTGTGACTGTTATTTCACTGGTTTTCGCTGTTATAAGTGAGGCTTTGCAGATTGTGACTGTTATTTCAGTGGTTTTCGCTGTTATTAGTGAGGTTGTGCAGATTGCCACAGTTATTTCACTGGTTTTCGCTGTTATAAGTGAGGCTTTGCAGATTGTGACTGTTATTTCAGTGGTTTTCGCTGTTATTAGTGAGGTTGTGCAGATTGCCACAGTTATTTCACTGGTTTTCGCTGTTATAAGTGAGGCTTTGCAGATTGTGACTGTTATTTCAGTGGTTTTCGCTGTTATTAGTGAGGTTGTGCAGATTGCCACAGTTATTTCACTGGTTTTCGCTGTTATTAGTGAGGCTTTGTAGATTGTGACTGTTATTTCAGTGGTTTTCGCTGTTATTAGTGAGGCTTTGCAGATTGTGACTGTTATTTCAGTGGTTTTCGCTGTTATTATTGAGGTTGTGCAGATTGCCACAGTTATTTCACTGGTTTTCGCTGTTATTAGTGAGGCTTTGCAGATTGTGACTGTTATTTCAGTGGTTTTCGCTGTTATTAGTGAGGTTGTGCAGATTGCCACAGTTATTTCACTGGTTTTCGCTGTTATTAGTGAGGCTTTGCAGATTGTGACTGTTATTTCAGTGGTTTTCGCTGTTATTAGTGAGGCTTTGCAGATTGTGACTGTTATTTCAGTGGTTTTCGCTGTTATTAGTGAGATTGTGCAGATTGCCACAGTTATTTCACTGGTTTTCGCTGTTATTAGTGAGGCTTTGCAGATTGTGACTGTTATTTCAGTGGTTTTCGCTGTTATTAGTGAGGTTGTGCAGATTGCCACAGTTATTTCACTGGTTTTCGCTGTTATTAGTGAGGCTTTGCAGATTGTGACTGTTATTTCACTGGTTTTCGCTGTTATAAGTGAGGCTTTGCAGATTGTGACTGTTATTTCAGTGGTTTTCGCTGTTACTAATGAGGTTGTGCAGATTGCCACAGTTATTTCACTGGTTTTCGCTGTTATTAGTGAGGCTTTGCAGATTGTGACTGTTATTTCAGTGGTTTTCGCTGTTATTAGTAAGGTTGTGCAGATTGCCACAGTTATTTCACTGGTTTTCGCTGTTATTAGTGAGGCTTTGCAGATTGTGACTGTTATTTCAGTGGTTTTCGCTGTTATTAGTGAGGCTTTGCAGATTGTGACTGTTATTTCAGTGGTTTTCGCTGTTATTAGTGAGATTGTGCAGATTGCCACAGTTATTTCACTGGTTTTCGCTGTTATTAGTGAGGCTTTGCAGATTGTGACTGTTATTTCAGTGGTTTTCGCTGTTATTAGTGAGGTTGTGCAGATTGCCACAGTTATTTCACTGGTTTTCGCTGTTATTAGTGAGGCTTTGCAGATTGTGACTGTTATTTCACTGGTTTTCGCTGTTATAAGTGAGGCTTTGCAGATTGTGACTGTTATTTCAGTGGTTTTCGCTGTTATTAGTGAGGTTGTGCAGATTGCCACAGTTATTTCACTGGTTTTCGCTGTTATAAGTGAGGCTTTGCAGATTGTGACTGTTATTTCAGTGGTTTTCGCTGTTATTAGTGAGGTTGTGCAGATTGCCACAGTTATTTCACTGGTTTTCGCTGTTATAAGTGAGGCTTTGCAGATTGTGACTGTTATTTCAGTGGTTTTCGCTGTTATTAGTGAGGTTGTGCAGATTGCCACAGTTATTTCACTGGTTTTCGCTGTTATTAGTGAGGCTTTGCAGATTGTGACTGTTATTTCAGTGGTTTTCGCTGTTATTAGTGAGGTTGTGCAGATTGCCACAGTTATTTCACTGGTTTTCGCTGTTATTAGTGAGGCTTTGCAGATTGTGACTGTTATTTCACTGGTTTTCGCTGTTATAAGTGAGGCTTTGCAGATTGTGACTGTTATTTCAGTGGTTTTCGCTGTTATTAGTGAGGTTGTGCAGATTGCCACAGTTATTTCACTGGTTTTCGCTGTTATAAGTGAGGCTTTGCAGATTGTGACTGTTATTTCAGTGGTTTTCGCTGTTATTAGTGAGGTTGTGCAGATTGCCACAGTTATTTCACTGGTTTTCGCTGTTATAAGTGAGGCTTTGCAGATTGTGACTGTTATTTCAGTGGTTTTCGCTGTTATTAGTGAGGTTGTGCAGATTGCCACAGTTATTTCACTGGTTTTCGCTGTTATTAGTGAGGCTTTGCAGATTGTGACTGTTATTTCAGTGGTTTCGCTGTTATTAGTGAGGCTTTGCAGATTGTGACTGTTATTTCAGTGGTTTTCGCTGTTATTAGTGAGGTTGTGCAGATTGCCACAGTTATTTCACTGGTTTTCGCTGTTATTAGTGAGGCTTTGCAGATTGTGACTGTTATTTCAGTGGTTTTCGCTGTTATTAGTGAGGTTGTGCAGATTGCCACAGTTATTTCACTGGTTTTCGCTGTTATTAGTGAGGCTTTGCAGATTGTGACTGTTATTTCAGTGGTTTTCGCTGTTATTAGTGAGGCTTTGCAGATTGTGACTGTTATTTCAGTGGTTTTCGCTGTTATTAGTGAGATTGTGCAGATTGCCACAGTTATTTCACTGGTTTTCGCTGTTATTAGTGAGGCTTTGCAGATTGTGACTGTTATTTCAGTGGTTTTCGCTGTTATTAGTGAGGTTGTACAGATTGCCACAGTTATTTCACTGGTTTTCGCTGTTATTAGTGAGGCTTTGCAGATTGTGACTGTTATTTCACTGGTTTTCGCTGTTATAAGTGAGGCTTTGCAGATTGTGACTGTTATTTCAGTTGTTTTCGCTGTTATTAGTGAGGTTGTGCAGATTGCCACAGTTATTTCACTGGTTTTCGCTGTTATAAGTGAGGCTTTGCAGATTGTGACTGTTATTTCAGTGGTTTTCGCTGTTATTAGTGAGGTTGTGCAGATTGCCACAGTTATTTCACTGGTTTTCGCTGTTATAAGTGAGGCTTTGCAGATTGTGACTGTTATTTCAGTGGTTTTCGCTGTTATTAGTGAGGTTGTGCAGATTGCCACAGTTATTTCACTGGTTTTCGCTGTTATTAGTGGGGCTTTGCAGATTGTGACTGTTATTTCAGTGGTTTTCGCTGTTATTAGTGAGGCTTTGCAGATTGTGACTGTTATTTCAGTGGTTTTCGCTGTTATTAGTGAGGTTGTGCAGATTGCCACAGTTATTTCACTGGTTTTCGCTGTTATTAGTGAGGCTTTGCAGATTGTGACTGTTATTTCAGTGGTTTTCGCTGTTATTAGTGAGGTTGTGCAGATTGCCACAGTTATTTCACTGGTTTTCGCTGTTATTAGTGAGGCTTTGCAGATTGTGACTGTTATTTCAGTGGTTTTCGCTGTTATTAGTGAGGTTGTGCAGATTGCCACAGTTATTTCATTGGTTTTCGCTGTTATTAGTGAGGCTTTGCAGATTGTGACTGTTATTTCAGTGGTTTTCGCTGTTATTAGTGAGGTTGTGCAGATTGCCACAGTTATTTCACTGGTTTTCGCTGTTATTAGTGAGGCTTTGCAGATTGTGACTGTTATTTCAGTGGTTTTCGCTGTTATTAGTGAGGTTGTGCAGATTGCCACAGTTATTTCACTGGCTTTCGCTGTTATTAGTGAGGTTGTGCAGATTGCCACAGTTATTTCACTGGTTTTCGCTGTTATAAGTGAGGCTTTGCAGATTGTGACTGTTATTTCAGTGGTTTTCGCTGTTATTAGTGAGGTTGTGCAGATTGCCACAGTTATTTCACTGGTTTTCGCTGTTATTAGTGAGGCTTTGCAGATTGTGACTGTTATTTCAGTGGTTTTCGCTTTTATTAGTGAGGTTGTGCAGATTGCCACAGTTATTTCACTGGTTTTCGCTGTTATAAGTGAGGCTTTGCAGATTGTGACTGTTATTTCAGTGGTTTTCGCTGTTATGAGTGAGATTGTGCAGATTGCCACAGTTATTTCACTGGTTTTTGCTGTTATTAGTGAGGCTTTGCAGATTGTGACTGTTATTTCAGTGGTTTTCGCTGTTATTAGTGAAGTTGTGCAGATTGCCACAGTTATTTCACTGGTTTTCGCTGTTTTTAGTGAGGCTTTGCAGATTGTGACTGTTATTTCAGTGGTTTTCGCTGTTATTAGTGAGATTGTGCAGATTGCCACAGTTATTTCACTGGTTTTCGCTGTTATTAGTGAGGCTTTGCAGATTGTGACTGTTATTTCAGTGGTTTTCGCTGTTATTAGTGAGGTTGTGCAGATTGCCACAGTTATTTCACTGGTTTTCGCTGTTATTAGTGAGGCTTTGCAGATTGTGACTGTTATTTCAGTGGTTTTCGCTGTTATTAGTGAGGTTGTGCAGATTGCCACAGTTATTTCACTGGTTTTCGCTGTTATTAGTGAGGCTTTGCAGATTGTGACTGTTATTTCAGTGGTTTTCGCTGTTATTAGTGAGGCTTTGCAGATTGTGACTGTTATTTCAGTGGTTTTCGCTGTTATTAGTGAGATTGTGCAGATTGCCACAGTTATTTCACTGGTTTTCGCTGTTATTAGTGAGGCTTTGCAGATTGTGACTGTTATTTCAGTGGTTTTCGCTGTTATTAGTGAGGTTGTGCAGATTGCCACAGTTATTTCACTGGTTTTCGCTGTTATTAGTGAGGCTTTGCAGATTGTGACTGTTATTTCAGTGGTTTTCGCTGTTATTAGTGAGGTTGTGCAGATTGCCACAGTTATTTCACTGGTTTTCGCTGTTATTAGTGAGGCTTTGCAGATTGTGACTGTTATTTCAGTGGTTTTCGCTGTTATTAGTGAGGTTGTGCAGATTGCCACAGTTATTTCACTGGTTTTCGCTGTTATTAGTGAGGCTTTGCAGATTGTGACTGTTATTTCAGTGGTTTTCGCTGTTATTAGTGAGGTTGTGCAGATTGCCACAGTTATTTCACTGGTTTCGCTGTTATTAGTGAGGTTGTGCAGATTGCCACAGTTATTTCACTGGTTTTCGCTGTTATAAGTGAGGCTTTGCAGATTGTGACTGTTATTTCAGTGGTTTTCGCTGTTATTAGTGAGGTTGTGCAGATTGCCACAGTTATTTCACTGGTTTTCGCTGTTATTAGTGAGGCTTTGCAGATTGTGACTGTTATTTCAGTGGTTTTCGCTGTTATTAGTGAGGTTGTGCAGATTGCCACAGTTATTTCACTGGTTTTCGCTGTTATTAGTGAGGCTTTGCAGATTGTGACTGTTATTTCAGTGGTTTTCGCTGTTATTAGTGAGGTTGTGCAGATTGCCACAGTTATTTCACTGGTTTTCGCTGTTATTAGTGAGGCTTTGCAGATTGTGACTGTTATTTCAGTGGTTTTCGCTGTTATTAGTGAGGTTGTGCAGATTGCCACAGTTATTTCACTGGTTTTCGCTGTTATTAGTGAGGCTTTGCAGATTGTGACTGTTATTTCAGTGGTTTTCGCTGTTATTAGTGAGGTTGTGCAGATTGCCACAGTTATTTCACTGGTTTTCGCTGTTATTAGAGAGGCTTTGCAGATTGTGACTGTTATTTCAGTGGTTTTCGCTGTTATTAGTGAGGTTGTGCAGATTGCCACAGTTATTTCACTGGTTTTCGCTGTTATTAGTGAGGCTTTGCAGATTGTGACTGTTATTTCAGTGGTTTTCGCTGTTATTAGTGAGGTTGTGCAGATTGCCACAGTTATTTCACTGGTTTTCGCTGTTATAAGTGAGGCTTTGCAGATTGTGACTGTTATTTCAGTGGTTTTCGCTGTTATTAGTGAGGTTGTGCAGATTGCCACAGTTATTTCACTGGTTTTCGCTGTTATTAGTGAGGCTTTGCAGATTGTGACTGTTATTTCAGTGGTTTTCGCTGTTATTAGTGAGGTTGTGCAGATTGCCACAGTTATTTCACTGGTTTTCGCTGTTATTAGTGAGGCTTTGCAGATTGTGACTGTTATTTCAGTGGTTTTCGCTGTTATTAGTGAGGTTGTGCAGATTGCCACAGTTATTTCACTGGTTTTCGCTGTTATAAGTGAGGCTTTGCAGATTGTGACTGTTATTTCAGTGGTTTTCGCTGTTATTAGTGAGATTGTGCAGATTGCCACAGTTATTTCACAACAGTCACAATCTGCAAAGCCTCACTAATAACAGCGAAAACCAGTGAAATAACTGTGGCAATCTGCACAACCTCACTAATAACAGCGAAAACCACCGAAATAACAGTCACAATCTGCAAAGCCTCACTAATAACAGCGAAAACCAGTGAAATAACTGTGGCAATCTGCACAACCTCACTAATAACAGCGAAAACCACTGAAATAACAGTCACAATCTGCAAAGCCTCACTAATAACAGCGAAAACCACTGAAATAACAGTCACAATCTGCAAAGCCTCACTAATAACAGCGAAAACCAGTGAAATAACTGTGGCAATCTGCACAACCTCACTAATAACAGCGAAAACCACTGAAATAACAGTCACAATCTGCAAAGCCTCACTTATAACAGCGAAAACCAGTGAAATAACTGTGGCAATCTGCACAACCTCACTAATAACAGCGAAAACCACTGAAATAACAGTCACAATCTGCAAAGCCTCACTTATAACAGCGAAAACCAGTGAAATAACTGTGGCAATCTGCACAACCTCACTAATAACAGCGAAAACCACTGAAATAACAGTCACAATCTGCAAAGCCTCACTTATAACAGCGAAAACCAGTGAAATAACAGTCACAATCTGCAAAGCCTCACTAATAACAGCGAAAACCAGTGAAATAACTGTGGCAATCTGCACAACCTCACTAATAACAGCGAAAACCACTGAAATAACAGTCACAATCTGCAAAGCCTCACTAATAACAGCGAAAACCAGTGAAATAACTGTGGCAATCTGCACAACCTCACTAATAACAGCGAAAACCACTGAAATAACAGTCACAATCTGCAAAGCCTCACTTATAACAGCGAAAACCAGTGAAATAACTGTGGCAATCTGCACAACCTCACTAATAACAGCGAAAACCACTGAAATAACAGTCACAATCTGCAAAGCCTCACTTATAACAGCGAAAACCAGTGAAATAACTGTGGCAATCTGCACAACCTCACTAATAACAGCGAAAACCACTGAAATAACAGTCACAATCTGCAAAGCCTCACTTATAACAGCGAAAACCAGTGAAATAACAGTCACAATCTGCAAAGCCTCACTAATAACAGCGAAAACCAGTGAAATAACTGTGGCAATCTGCACAACCTCACTAATAACAGCGAAAAGCACTGAAATAACAGTCACAATCTGCAAAGCCTCACTAATAACAGCGAAAACCAGTGAAATAACTGTGGCAATCTGCACAATCTCACTAATAACAGCGAAAACCACTGAAATAACAGTCACAATCTGCAAAGCCTCACTAATAACAGCGAAAACCACTGAAATAACAGTCACAATCTGCAAAGCCTCACTAATAACAGCGAAAACCAGTGAAATAACTGTGGCAATCTGCACAACCTCACTAATAACAGCGAAAACCACTGAAATAACAGTCACAATCTGCAAAGCCTCACTAATAACAGCGAAAACCAGTGAAATAACTGTGGCAATCTGCACAACCTCACTAATAACAGCGAAAACCACTGAAATAACAGTCACAATCTGCAAAGCCTCACTTATAACAGCGGAAACCAGTGAAATAACAGTCACAATCTGCAAAGCCTCACTAATAACAGCGAAAACCAGTGAAATAACTGTGGCAATCTGCACAACCTCACTAATAACAGCGAAAACCACTGAAATAACAGTCACAATCTGCAAAGCCTCACTAATAACAGCGAAAACCAGTGAAATAACTGTGGCAATCTGCACAATCTCACTAATAACAGCGAAAACCACTGAAATAACAGTCACAATCTGCAAAGCCTCACTAATAACAGCGAAAACCACTGAAATAACAGTCACAATCTGCAAAGCCTCACTAATAACAGCGAAAACCAGTGAAATAACTGTGGCAATCTGCACAACCTCACTAATAACAGCGAAAACCACTGAAATAACAGTCACAATCTGCAAAGCCTCACTAATAACAGCGAAAACCAGTGAAATAACTGTGGCAATCTGCACAACCTCACTAATAACAGCGAAAACCACTGAAATAACAGTCACAATCTGCAAAGCCTCACTAATAACAGCGAAAACCACTGAAATAACAGTCACAATCTGCAAAGCCTCACTAGTAACAGCGAAAACCAGTGAAATAACTGTGGCAATCTGCACAACCTCACTAATAACAGCGAAAACCACTGAAATAACAGTCACAATCTGCAAAGCCTCACTTATAACAGCGAAAACCAGTGAAATAACTGTGGCAATCTGCACAACCTCACTAATAACAGCGAAAACCACTGAAATAACAGTCACAATCTGCAAAGCCTCACTTATAACAGCGAAAACCAGTGAAATAACTGTGGCAATCTGCACAACCTCACTAATAACAGCGAAAACCACTGAAATAACAGTCACAATCTGCAAAGCCTCACTTATAACAGCGAAAACCAGTGAAATAACAGTCACAATCTGCAAAGCCTCACTAATAACAGCGAAAACCAGTGAAATAACTGTGGCAATCTGCACAACCTCACTAATAACAGCGAAAACCACTGAAATAACAGTCACAATCTGCAAAGCCTCACTAATAACAGCGAAAACCAGTGAAATAACTGTGGCAATCTGCACAATCTCACTAATAACAGCGAAAACCACTGAAATAACAGTCACAATCTGCAAAGCCTCACTTATAACAGCAAAAACCAGTGAAATAACTGTGGCAATCTGCACAACCTCACTAATAACAGCGAAAACCACTGAAATAACAGTCACAATCTGCAAAGCCTCACTAATAACAGCGAAAACCAGTGAAATAACTGTGGCAATCTGCACAATCTCACTAATAACAGCGAAAACCACTGAAATAACAGTCACAATCTGCAAAGCCTCACTTATAACAGCGAAAACCAGTGAAATAACTGTGGCAATCTGCACAACCTCACTAATAACAGCGAAAACCACTGAAATAACAGTCACAATCTGCAAAGCCTCACTAATAACAGCGAAAACCAGTGAAATAACTGTGGCAATCTGCACAACCTCACTAATAACAGCGAAAACCACTGAAATAACAGTCACAATCTGCAAAGCCTCACTAATAACAGCGAAAACCAGTGAAATAACTGTGGCAATCTGCACAACCTCACTAATAATAGCGAAAACCACTGAAATAACAGTCACAATCTGCAAAGCCTCACTAATAACAGCGAAAACCAGTGAAATAACTGTGGCAATCTGCACAATCTCACTAATAACAGCGAAAACCACTGAAATAACAGTCACAATCTGCAAAGCCTCACTAATAACAGCGAAAACCACTGAAATAACAGTCACAATCTGCAAAGCCTCACTAATAACAGCGAAAACCAGTGAAATAACTGTGGCAATCTGCACAACCTCACTAATAACAGCGAAAACCACTGAAATAACAGTCACAATCTGCAAAGCCTCACTAATAACAGCGAAAACCAGTGAAATAACTGTGGCAATCTGCACAACCTCACTAATAACAGCGAAAACCACTGAAATAACAGTCACAATCTGCAAAGCCTCACTAATAACAGCGAAAACCAGTGAAATAACTGTGGCAATCTGCACAATCTCACTAATAACAGCGAAAACCACTGAAATAACAGTCACAATCTGCAAAGCCTCACTAATAACAGCGAAAACCAGTGAAATAACTGTGGCAATCTGCACAACCTCACTAATAACAGCGAAAACCACTGAAATAACAGTCACAATCTGCAAAGCCTCACTAATAACAGCGAAAACCAGTGAAATAACTGTGACAATCTGCACAATCTCACTAATAACAGCGAAAACCACTGAAATAACAGTCACAATCTGCAAAGCCTCACTAATAACAGCGAAAACCACTGAAATAACTGTGGCAATCTGCACAATCTCACTAATAACAGCGAAAACCACTGAAATAACAGTCACAATCTGCAAAGCCTCACTAATAACAGCAAAAACCACTGAAATAACAGTCACAATCTGCAAAGCTCACTAATAACAGCGAAAACCAGTGAAATAACTGTGGCAATCTGCACAACCTCACTAATAACAGCGAAAACCACTGAAATAACAGTCACAATCTGCAAAGCCTCACTAATAACAGCGAAAACCAGTGAAATAACTGTGGCAATCTGCACAACCTCACAAATAACAGCGAAAACCACTGAAATAACAGTCACAATCTGCAAAGCCTCACTAATAACAGCGAAAACCACTGAAATAACAGTCACAATCTGCAAAGCCTCACTTATAACAGCGAAAACCAGTGAAATAACGGTGGCAATCTGCACAACCTCACTAATAACAGCGAAAACCACTGAAATAACAGTCACAATCTGCAAAGCCTCACTTATAACAGCGAAAACCAGTGAAATAACAGTCACAATCTGCAAAGCCTCACTAATAACAGCGAAAACCAGTGAAATAACTGTGGCAATCTGCACAACCTCACTAATAACAGCGAAAACCACTGAAATAACAGTCACAATCTGCAAAGCCTCACTAATAACAGCGAAAACCAGTGAAATAACTGTGGCAATCTGCACAACCTCACTAATAATAGCGAAAACCACTGAAATAACAGTCACAATCTGCAAAGCCTCACTAATAACAGCGAAAACCAGTGAAATAACTGTGGCAATCTGCACAATCTCACTAATAACAGCGAAAACCACTGAAATAACAGTCACAATCTGCAAAGCCTCACTAATAACAGCGAAAACCACTGAAATAACAGTCACAATCTGCAAAGCCTCACTAATAACAGCGAAAACCAGTGAAATAACTGTGGCAATCTGCACAACCTCACTAATAACAGCGAAAACCACTGAAATAACAGTCACAATCTGCAAAGCCTCACTAATAACAGCGAAAACCAGTGAAATAACTGTGGCAATCTGCACAACCTCACTAATAACAGCGAAAACCACTGAAATAACAGTCACAATCTGCAAAGCCTCACTAATAACAGCGAAAACCAGTGAAATAACTGTGGCAATCTGCACAATCTCACTAATAACAGCGAAAACCACTGAAATAACAGTCACAATCTGCAAAGCCTCACTAATAACAGCGAAAACCAGTGAAATAACTGTGGCAATCTGCACAACCTCACTAATAACAGCGAAAACCACTGAAATAACAGTCACAATCTGCAAAGCCTCACTAATAACAGCGAAAACCAGTGAAATAACTGTGACAATCTGCACAATCTCACTAATAACAGCGAAAACCACTGAAATAACAGTCACAATCTGCAAAGCCTCACTAATAACAGCGAAAACCACTGAAATAACTGTGGCAATCTGCACAATCTCACTAATAACAGCGAAAACCACTGAAATAACAGTCACAATCTGCAAAGCCTCACTAATAACAGCGAAAACCACTGTAATAACAGTCACAATCTGCAAAGCCTCACTAATAACAGCGAAAACCAGTGAAATAACTGTGGCAATCTGCACAACCTCACTAATAACAGCGAAAACCACTGAAATAACAGTCACAATCTGCAAAGCCTCACTAATAACAGCGAAAACCAGTGAAATAACTGTGGCAATCTGCACAACCTCACAAATAACAGCGAAAACCACTGAAATAACAGTCACAATCTGCAAAGCCTCACTAATAACAGCGAAAACCACTGAAATAACAGTCACAATCTGCAAAGCCTCACTAGTAACAGCGAAAACCAGTGAAATAACTGTGGCAATCTGCACAACCTCACTAATAACAGCGAAAACCACTGAAATAACAGTCACAATCTGCAAAGCCTCACTTATAACAGCGAAAACCAGTGAAATAACTGTGGCAATCTGCACAACCTCACTAATAACAGCGAAAACCACTGAAATAACAGTCACAATCTGCAAAGCCTCACTAATAACAGCGAAAACCAGTGAAATAACTGTGGCAATCTGCACAACCTCACTAATAACAGCGAAAACCACTGAAATAACAGTCACAATCTGCAAAGCCTCACTAATAACAGCGAAAACCAGTGAAATAACAGTCACAATCTGCAAAGCCTCACTAATAACAGCGAAAACCAGTGAAATAACTGTGGCAATCTGCACAACCTCACTAATAACAGCGAAAACCACTGAAATAACAGTCACAATCTGCAAAGCCTCACTAATAACAGCGAAAACCAGTGATATAACTGTGGCAATCTGCACAATCTCACTGATAACAGCGAAAACCACTGAAATAACAGTCACAATCTGCAAAGCCTCACTTATAACAGCGAAAACCAGTGAAATAACTGTGGCAATCTGCACAACCTCACTAATAACAGCGAAAACCACTGAAATAACAGTCACAATCTGCAAAGCCTCACTAATAACAGCGAAAACCAGTGAAATAACTGTGGCAATCTGCACAATCTCACTAATAACAGCGAAAACCACTGAAATAACAGTCACAATCTGCAAAGCCTCACTTATAACAGCGAAAACCAGTGAAATAACTGTGGCAATCTGCACAACCTCACTAATAACAGCGAAAACCACTGAAATAACAGTCACAATCTGCAAAGCCTCACTAATAACAGCGAAAACCAGTGAAATAACTGTGGCAATCTGCACAACCTCACTAATAACAGCGAAAACCACTGAAATAACAGTCAC